>CM019071.1:53175462-53450753 GCA_009667805.1 Leptobrachium leishanense | reverse complement strand
GATTGAAGCGGCCTCTGAGAATGATCAGAAATATTAAGTGGCTGCAGTTGTTTGTTTTCCCTAAAATTTACATTGAATCAATAAGAATTTAACCTAATTAAAATGTGATTCATTAATTAATGCATTCATTGTGTAAGAACTTGGAATGAGAATAGAAATATAGAACTAGAGGGAGAAAAAAGAGTTAGCGAGGTGAGAAGAGAAAGAGAGAGAAAGAGTAGAGGGGGAGAGAAAGAGAGAGGAATAGAGAAAAAGAAAGGGAGAAGGGAGGGAGAAAAATAGAGGGGAGAGAGATAGAGAAAGAGAGGAAGAAAGAGAGAAAGAGGGAAGAAAGAGAGAGGAGAGAAAGGTGTCGAGAAAAGAGAGAGAGGAAGATAGATGGAGATAAAAAGACAGAGAGAAAGAGAGAAAGGAGAGGGGAGAGAGAGAAAAATAGAGGGAGAGAGAAAAAGAAGAAAATAAAAGGGAGAAAGTGAGGGAGAAAAATAAAGGGAGTGAGATAGAGAGAGGGATTGAGAAAGAGAAGAAGAAAGAGAGAAACGGGAGAAAGAGAGAAACAGGGGAGAAAGAGAGAGAGAGAGAAAGAAATAGAGAGAAAAAGTTGGCGAGAAAAGAGAAAGAGAGGAAGAAACATGGAGAGAAAAGACAGTGAGAAAGAGAGAGGGAGAAAGATAGAAAGACAAAGAGAGAGAAAAAGCGATAGACACGAAGAGAATGAGAGGAAGAGAGAAAAGCAGAGAGGGAGAAAGAGAGAAAAAGAAGGAGATAGAGATGGAAGAGAGAGGGAGAGAAAAAGAGAGAGAGAAAGAGAGAGCGGGTGTAACGGTAGCTATATCGCTTACCCAAGAGTAGCGTAGTTGGGATCTTTGAGGACAGAAGTATCTGCTTGAATAATACAAAAGGTTTATAAACTACAGACTGTAACAAGGAGACACAAGGACTAACTGAATTGTCTCTAAGCTCTGAATTTTTCGAGACCAACAGATTACCTAGGACACACTCAGAAACACCATACGTGGAACGACAGTCCGTGAAGTATTCAAGGTGCAGGGCAGTCAGAGATGCAGAAATAACATAAAACAGAAATAAACAATAGTTTGTTATCGTGGTCAAAGCAAAACCATAAACATAAGTAGTAACCCGGGTAAAAGGACCCCGGAGGGTTGCAAACGATACCCCTAAACGTGAGGGGGAAAGAACCCAAAACAGCAAGTGATCAACCCAGCAACCAGCAGGAGGTTAAATCACTAAAACAAGTGATACAGCGTAATAAACACAATAGAGAGAGAGTAGTCTAAGCCAAGCCGGGTCAAATAACAGGAGAAGGGATGTCATGCAAGCAGGGTCATCAACAGTAAAGTCAAATAGATTACAGAAGTAGCGATGCGTGAGATAAACTCCACAACAGGGCAATTAGGCCATTCCTAGAGCCCTGCTTTAAAGCCTGTGGCTCCTGGTAACCTCACCTGACCCAGACGACACCTGACTCAGATGCCGATCTGCCAGCAGAAAGTGCTGGCATCCGACCAGCCAGCGGTCCCCCTTCTTGCCCAGACCCCCCAGGGGGCACAGCGGGGGCTGAGGATGCAACAGAACCCCCCCGTCTACGGTCGGGCCCAGAACGACCACCAGGCGCTGAAGGATGAGCCTCATGAAACAGGCGAACCAGACGAGGCACATGGATATCGCAGGCATCTTGCCAAGAACGATCCTCAGGACCATAACCCTCCCAGTCCACCAGGTACTGTAAGATACCCCTGACCAGACGGGACCGCAGGATGGCACGGATTTCGTACTCCTCCTCACCCTGAGACTTGATAGGCAGAGGGGGAACAGCAATTCTGGTGTACTTATTACAGGTAAGAGGCTTCAGGAGGCTGACATGAAATACGTTATGTATACGTAGAGAAGGAGGCAAAGCCAACGCATAGGAGACAGGATTAATACGTTTTAACACTTTATAAGGCCCAATAAACCTGGGAGCCATCTTCATGGATGGCACCAACAATTTGATGTTTCTGGTAGACAGCCATACCTTGTCCCCAACCGTATATACCAGAGCAGGACCTCTACATCTGTCTGCTTTTATTTTTTGTTTCTCAATATTGACCTTCATAATCTCTTTTACTTTCTCCCATGTCCCTTTCATGTCATTCAGACGTTCGTCCAAGGCTGGCAAAGCAGTCGCTTGGAATTCAGAAGGGAGCATGGGAGGGTCATAACCATAGACTGCATGGAAAGGTGAGTGGCCTGTGGTTTCACTTACTCAGTTGTTTAAAGCAACCTCAGCCCAGGGTAACAGGTCTGCCCACTCATTTTGTCTTTCAGACATGAAGCAACGCAAGTACTGCTCAACACTTTGGTTGGCTCTCTCTGCGGCCCCATTAGTTTGTGAGTGATAAGCAGAGGAGAAGCTCAACTCAATACCAAGGTTTTCACAAAATCCTCGCCAGAAATGAGACACGAACTGAGTTCCTCTGTCAGATACTATTCCCAGAGGAACCCCATGAAGTCTAACAATACCTTGTATGAATACTGGTACCAGCTCACTGGCTGAAGGAAGCTTTTCCAGTGGTATAAAGTGCACCATCTTAGTGAACCTATCTACCACTGTAAGGATTACAGTATGACCTTTAGAAGGTGGTAAATCTGTGATAAAGTCCATCGAGAGGTGGGACCAAGGTCTCTCTGGCACGGGTAAAGGCTGCAAGAGACCAACAGGTAAGGACCGGGGATTTTTACTTCTACAGCACACGTCACATGTGGCTATGTAGTCTTTAATATCTCTTCGCATACCACTCCACCAGAACTGTTTCTCAATCGTGGCCACTGTTTTATTTATTCCCATATGGCCATAGGGTTTGGAATCATGATAAGTCCTCATCATCTGTGTTCTCTCCTCCTCAGGTACAAACATTTTCTCGGGAGGTTTTTCAAGAGGAACAACACCCTGACCAGCCTGAATTCTCTCCAGCAAAGGGGAAGACACTGTCAAGACCATGGTACCCAAGATCCTCTCGTGAGGAATAATTGGACTATGGTCAAACGTGTGCTGTTCATATGACTCGAACTGTCTAGATAAAGCGTCAGCTTTTGTGTTTTTAGAACCAGGATGATAAGTTAACAAAAAGTTGAAACTTGACAAGAACAGTGACCACCTGGCTTGCCTGGAATTCAAGCGTTTGGCATCCCCCATGTACACTAGATTCTTATGGTCTGTGATAATTATCACGGGATCTTAGGATAGGTGCGGAGACAAACGCTTCTTTAAGTGACTGGAATGCCTGCTTGGCCTGGTCACTCCAAACCTGATTCTTAGCACCCTTCTTAGTCATTGCCGTGATGAGAGACACAACAGAAGAGAACCCTTTGATAAACCTCCTATTATAGTTCGTGAAACCAAGAAATCTTTGTATGGCTTTCAGACCTTGACGTAGTGGCCATTCTCTGATGGCAGACAGCTTTTTAGGATCCATCTCAAACCCATTTGGTGTGATGATGTAACCCAGGAATTGTACTGAAGTTATGTCAAACAGACACTTCTCTAACTTACAGTATAGTTTATTCTCCAGTAACCTTTGCAACACTGTCCTTACATGGACATGGTGTGTCTCAACATCAGGAGAATATATCAGAATATCATCTAAATAGACGATTACAAAGACATGCAAAAAGTCCTCAGGACATCATTTATAAAGTTTTGGAAGACTGCAGGTGCATTGCATAGGCCTAAAGGCATAACTAAATACTCATAATGACCACTGCGAGTATTAAAGGCAGTCTTCCACTCGTGGTCCTCCTTGATTCTCACCAAATTGTATGCACCACGAAGATCCAACTTCGTGTAAATTTTGGCATCTCTTAAGCGGTCGAACAACTCGGATATTAAAGGGATGGGATAGGCATTACGTATAGTGATTCTGTTTAACCCTCTATAGTCAATGCAAGGTTTTAAATCGCCCTCCTTTTTAGACACAAAGAAGAACCCTGCTCCCGCAGGAAAGGAAGAACGACGTATGAACCCTTTAGCTAGGTTTTCACGTATATATTCTTCCAAAATAGCATTTTCTTTCTGAGAAAGTGGATACACATGACCCCTTGGAGGCATGGTGCCTGGTAATAGGTCTATGGCACAATCATACAAGTCTTTCAGGGGATACCATGCTCGCTTGTGACACGTTAGACCTCTTAGGTCTCTTGGGGCATTGTGAACAAAAATGTTGTTTGTCTGCACAGTAAAAACAGAGGCCTTCTCTAAGGCAAAATTGTCTCTCCTCCTCAGATAAGCTAGAACGACCTATTTGCATAGGCTCTGGTTCAGCAGGCATGGGTCTGGGAGGAGATACAGCATGAACAGACCTGGGAATAGAACATGTACTGTGAGGTTGTTTATGTGGCTTGCTACGACCAGACCTTCTGTCTCGTATTTGATCATCAAGAGCTATACAATAGTCAGATTTTCTAGTTCTTCAGGCAAAGACAAAGGTGCTAATTCATTCATAACATTCTCTGACAGGCCTTCGAGAAACGCCATAACAAGCACTTAATTTTGCCACTGTAATTCTGCTGCTATTGTTTTGAATTCTATGGCATCGTCAGCAACATGGCGGTGGCCCTGGGAAATACGCCATAAGGCTCTAGCTGCCCCTGTAGCCCTTCGAGCAGGGTCAAATGTACGTCTCAAGTCATTCATAAACGCAGCATAATTATAAATCACTGGTTTCTTTAATTCCCATAAAGGGGTTGCCCACAGTAGAGCTTTCTCAGTCAGGTGGTTAATCACATAACCCACCTTAGCTCTATCTGTAGGACACATACCTGGATTTAACTCAAACATGATATCAATTTGGGTTATGAACCCTCTGCATAAACCAGAATTTCCACTGAAACACGTAGGTGTCTTTAAACTCACATGAGATACTCCAGAAGCGATCATAGAAGAGACAGATACAGTTTGGGGAGCCTTATTAACTGCAGGAGTGGAGGGTGGTGACGCCTGACCTAACTCCTTAGGTTGATTCAGGAGTAGGCCCAAAGCCTGAGCAAATTGATCCATCCTATGATCCTGCTCCTCTAGTCTACGATCTTGCTCCTCCTGTCTATGGAGTTGTTTCTCCTGTTTATTAATCAAGTCACCTAATTGGGACATGAGTTCAGATAATCCTGCCAGATGCATTGGCCCTGTTGTAATGTAACGGCAGCTATATCGCTTATCCAAGAGTAGCGGAGTTGGGATCTTTGAGGACAGAAGTATCTGCTTGAATAATACAAAAGGTTTATAAACTACAGACTGTAACAAGGAGACACAAGGACTAACTGAATTGTCTCTAAACTCTGAAGGTCTCGAGACCAACAGATTACCTAGGATAAACTCAGAAACACCATATGTGGAACGACAGTCCGTGAAGTACTCAAGGTGCAGGGCAGTCAGAGATGCAGAAATAACATAAAACAGAAATAAACAATAGTTTGTTATCGTGGTCTTAGCAAAACCATAAACATAAGTAGTAACCCGGGTAAAAGGACCCCGGAGGGTTGCAAACGATACCCCTAAACGTGAGGGGGAAAGAACCCAAAACAGCAAGTGATCAACCCAGCAACCAGCAGGAGGTTAAATCACTAAAACAAGTGATACAGCATAATAAACACGATAGAGAGAGAGTAGTCTAAGCCAAGCCGGGTCAAATAACAGGAGAAGGGATGTCATACAAGCAGGGTCGTCAACAGTAAAGTCAAATAGATTATAGAAGTAGCGATGCGTGAGATGAACTCCACAACAGGGCAACGAGGCCATTCCTAGAGCCCTGTTTTAAAGCCTGTGGCTCCTGGTAACCACACCTGACCCCGCCCCCTCAGATGCTCATCTGCCAGCAGAAAGTGCTGGAATCTGACCAGCAAGCGGTTCCCCTTCTTGCCCAGACTTCCCAGGGGGCACAGTGGGGGCTGAGGATGTAACAGCAGGAGAGAAAGCGAGAGAGAAATGGAGAAGGAGAAACGAGAGAGAAAAGAAGTAGAAAGAAAAACAGAAGTCAAGAGGGAGAGAGAATGAGAGTTAAGAGAAAGGGAGCAAGAGACAAAGAGAACGAGAGAGAGTCTGTATGCAGCGTAACCTGAAACAAAAAACCACAACCTCAATGTAACTGCTACAAACAAATACACATGCAGGGATTAAAGGAATAGACTCTGAATAAATGTATAAATCACTGAACCCTCCAGAGCAAATGAAGACTCATCACTTGGATGAAGCACCTTGGAAACCCCAGGTGAGTCTTAAAGGGTCATTCAAAGAGATCGAAAAGTCACTGTACGTTCTGTGAGATTATTTACTCCTTTAGTAGGTCAGGGATATATTAATTATGACGTGTATTTTTCTTATTTTTAATATATATATATATATATTATTGACAGTGCATCCAATACCAGTGGTATATATTGGTATTTTACCCTTAAGATAAGGATTAATAACCAATCAATGAATATACGTCTTAACAAATATATGGCGTGTTATCCCGAGTTCTTTTGATGCTATCTAGATATTTTTAGTAGACATGTGCATTCGTTTTAGAACTAAAACGATTTAGTCCGAATTTTGGGATAATTTTGTTTTCGTATGACTCAAGAGAAATTAAACTGCTCAGTACAAAAAACGAAAGAAACTAAAATAAAATGCACTACATTTTAGTTTCAGTCCTTTTTGTGATATTACATTGATGAGTGAAGGAGACCACCAATAAAGAGCGCAACATTGCAACATCTGAAGTTCTGCACCCTTCACATGCCAATGCAGTAGGATGTTCTATACAGAGAGGGGCATTAATTAATGCAGGAGGATGTTCTATACATTATACAGAGAGGGGTATTAATGCAGGAGGATGTTATATACATTATACAGAGAAAGGTATAAATTGAGGAGGATGTTCTATACAGAGAGGGACATTAATTAATTCAGGAGGATGTTCTATATATTATACAGAGAGGGGTATTAATTAATGCAGGTGGATGTTGTATACATTATACAGAGAGGGGTATTAATTAATGCAGGAAGATGTTCTAAACATTATACAGAGAGGAGCCTTTTTTTAAGCCCTTTAAATCCAGTGGCTGTGAGCGCTGAGATCGGCTGCTTGTTACATTATCTCTCAGTACAATGTATCAGGCTCAGCTATTACAGTAACTGACTGTAACAGCGCTCAGAGTTTCAGTAAAACTAGTAAATAATATTGTTCTAACCTTTTATATATAAAAATATTATTTACTAGTTTTACTGAAACTCTGAGCCACAGTCAGTTACTGTAACAGCTTTGCCTGATACGGGGCAGTATTACAATGTTGGTGCTAACTTAACCAGAGCTGTTGTAAACTGAAAACCTCCATAGGCTATAATGGCTCTGGAAAGTTTACAACAGCTCTGGTTAAGTTAGCACCAACTATGTAATATGGCCCACATTGTGCTGAGAGTGAGAGATACTGTAACAAGCAGCGATCTCAGCCCTCTGAGGAGCCACTACAATAGTAATTGTATCCACTGGTTTTCGGATGAATGAAATTAGTTTTCATACTAAAGAGCTGAAAACAAAATTCTTTAGCAACTAAATAAATTGTATTTTAGGACTAATCCATTAGTTCAAAACGAACTTTTGTGCTGTACACTTGTCTAATTTTTAGACACAATAAAATCAATAAAGATGATATGATACTGCGTAACGGTAAAACAATTCAAACCAAAATTTATTCACACATCAAGTTTCATACAATCATATCTTATCAATGGATTAGCAAGTTGCAATTTCAAAAGTAATTATAGATCGTGATTAGTAGCGATACTGCGACACGCAATAATTGAATGGACAAATATTTTAGGTTTATAGACCGCACAACAGATATACACACCTCAGTTCTTAACACCAAGCTCTATTCTATTCACTTAAACCTTTCCCATTATAAACCAATCCTCCACCTGGCTAAAATAAACACTCAGTTACTGGGCATCACCTGCAGCACAATTTATTATTGTGGGGGTCTATTCACTAAATGCAGCTTCCTTCAGGGAGATACATAACACACTCGATACGTAGACTATCTCTTCCACACCACAGATCAATCACAGCACTTCATTCAATATACGTTAACCCAAAGCTTCCTATTGACTTACATGCATTCAATCGGAAGGGCTGCAAGATGGATATGGAAGGAGTTATGCTAGTTTTACTAATGGGGCTGACGGCACTTGACATATAAAAACTATTTCATGGTTCCAGCGTATCTCACTATGGGTACACAATTGATCTTTAGATGTCCACATCCAGTATTCTTGGAATATAAATAATTTCACTAAATTATGGCGCAAGTAGGCAGCCGTAATAGTTTCTCCCTTAGCTCTCGTCTGCAGTAGAGCGGAAAGGCTGATACTATTCTACTGTTTAGGCTTCAACAGCAAAATAATTCATTTATATTCCTTTAATTTATGATGGACATCTAAAGTAAGGACTATGCAATTTGGAAATAGATATCAAGTTATTCAGGTATACTTTACCATCTGGTAGTGAGTGAAGATAGAATGGTGGAAGATTAGGGTGTGGTCACATCTTATTGGAGTGGCTGATGGTATCTGCCCTTTCTCCCCTCCAAGCGTCCCTCAGGTCTCGCCCCAAGCTTTCTTTCAGGGTCTCTTTTCTCAGTGTTGTCTCTCCTCTGGAGTATTCCCCCCTATATAGTGGTTTCCCGCCCAGTTTTAGATCTAGCCCACCACTATGTGGCCTCATTTGATTGAAGGATATATATATTCATTAACTCCAGGGGTCTGTCCAGGTGTTATATTACCTGGCCAGCAGATGGCGCTCTCAGATCAACCATTAACCTTCTGAAGGAATTAATTTATGTCTTTGGCCAACCTTTTACTGGTTTGGGGTCGTTTTACCCTATATCCCGGGACTCCATAGATTTTATTAACAATATCAATATTATTTCTATTGTTCAATCGCCGGCATACTTCGCCACGGCGTGCGTGCATTTCATACACCCCTTATTTATTCCAGAGATATGTGGGTATTAGGTGGTTCTGAAGACATGCATTCCTTCATTAATTCGTGATATCGTCTTTAAGATTCATTCATAATTACCAGACTTAATTTGTTTTATAAATGTTAATACACAAGACATTTGTTATGTAATAATCAATTAAATGTGGTATGGCCTCTGTCTTTTATAAAACACCCAGATTATCTATTATAACTGACCACATAAGTTAAATATTCAAATACCATATAGTGTTAGATCATATCGCCGAATAGTATAGCATTACAAACTGGTTATTTAACCTTCTCTGGGTTTTTTTCTGCTGATTATGCAATCCATTGTCTAAGTGTTATATGGCTTTCAGAGCTTAAATCTGACCAAATAAACACAATGTCCTGTAATACATATATTAGGATGAGATCAGTTGTCATTGTGTTCCCTTACTTCTAAGCCATTTGATCTAACATCTGGTTTCTTTTTTTAAAACCAGAATCAATTAAGACAGTCTCTGATCAATGGAAATGTCTTCCCTTGTTTGCGTAAACACAACGGGTTTATCTTATCCATTATCTTAGAACGCATATTCTTGTTACATTGTAGCCACGCAGACTAATTGCCTTTGTGAAGCAATTCCTGGCCGTCACGTATACAGTCCTGCGAAATATAGAAATTTCATATCTTATCTGATCTGACAGTTCGGCGACTTTTCGTTCTCTTCAATTCGGCGCGATTCCGCAATCCTATTTCGGTGACCCTGCGGTGTATTCAGCAAGCACCAGAGGGTCCCCGAGGTGCAAGGAAAACCCGCCGCAAACCCGACGAACACTCACTGCAACCCGCCAAAAACTAACCGCAAAACCCGCCAAGCACTCACTAAAACCCGCAAAACAGCTGGATTAACCCTGCCGAACACGCCAGAGAAACCCGAGCAGCTGGCGATCAGAGCGCAGAGCAGCCGCCGGAAAAACCCGAAAGGGAAAAGTTGCCGCAAACCCGCCAGAAACTCACCGCAAAACCAGGGCGAACACACACCGAAACCCACAAAAACATCTGGATTAACCGGCCGAAAACGCCGGAAAAACCCGAGCAGGAGCTGATCACACGCAGCGCAGCTGCCGGAAAAAGCCGACACTGCAGACGAATGCAGTGAATAAATTAAAAAAACTGTTCGCTTGAATGTTTGAAAAGTGAAACGCTGTTTACAAAGAAACTAATGAGCGAAAATTTCTGAAATTTACATATGATCCAATGAATGATAATAAGAAGGGCTGTTGCAGAAAAAAGAACAAACGATTAAAAAAAAAAACGGAAAAAAAATTCTCAAAAAAATCCCACAAAATGCCTAAAATATAATAAAAAATCTATAAATAAATAGACTTTTTGCTGCAGAATTTTATAATGAACGGTTTATTAGATATTGAATTAAAACGGGAATATTTTTAACATTGAAGTCTATGGGATTCTCCTAAATAAACCTGCCGAATTAAACCACCGAATGACAGGGCATTTCGGGAACCTTTCACTGCTGGTTTGTGTTCTCTGAATAGCTGAAGCAGTGCTTCTCTATGGGGATTTCACTGCCCTCAAACAGGCAACGAACAGGCACTGTATGTGCAGGCAATTCGCCAACATTTGGCGAATTGCCTGCTCTCTGAATAGCCGAACAGCCAAGAAAGATAACCGAACGCTGATGGTTCCCTTATGGAAGCCATTCGGATCTCTTTGAATAACCCTGTAAGTAAATATCACTATTCATTGGAAGATTCTTTCAAAATGAAACAAAAACACCCCAGATCGCGCTGCCCTTTCCTACACAAACTCAATAAATATAAGAAAGGTCAATCTAGTTAACCCATTAAACACAAGTAAGAACCAGGCGTTTATAACCTTTTATCAGTGTCAGGATGTGATTTCTCACTAGGGGTTGCAGGGGGGCGGTGACTGGGGGGGCGGTGGTGTAAGGCCTCCAGGGTTAGTCACTTGTCACCAAACATAAGTTTTTGCTTTCATGGGCTTAATCAGTAGCAATGAGCATAAACTGAAATATATTCTACTCGATGTTCAAAAGCTCCTGCAGGAACCCAACATCAAATAACTCCATCTGGCTTTATGCTGGAGCGAGTCAGAGGAATTTAATTTCTTGGTCCCCAGAACATGTTCCTAATGTTGCAGAATACCAAAACATTACAGTCAATGTGCTGCAGCTCTCAGGGCAGCTCTCTGCATCCCTAACGGACACTATTATATTATTACAATGTATCTATAGACTTTACATACATTGTTATAGTGCGAGTAAAGGAAAGTAGTTTTCCATAAACTCACTGGTTTCCCAAAGTGGTTTTATGGAAAGCCACTTGGTAGTGAAAGGGTTAATTATTATTATTGTTATTATTATTAATAATATTAAGTATTTTTCTTAAGTTAATTCATAGATTAAGCATTTTTCCTGCTGTTTTACAGACATCATCAACGTGATTTATTGAAGAAGCAAGTTCAAAGAGTCAGAATGGCTCAACATGATCCGGTGTCTCCAGCTGTAGAGCAGACACAGAGTTACATTCCGTGTTTTGACTAAATACTGTGTTATTAAAGCAAGGGAGAAACGTTCTCACATATCTCATGCATAAGCTCTCATAAGGGAGAGCTAATCTTGTCATATTATTTCATGGAAGCTGGGAGGTTACAGAACTTCTGGGGTGATGGATGGACACAGACGTCTGAATAGTTGATCGTATATTCATATGTTGGCTGTTCTCAAAGTTGAAAGTGGAGAAGAAAGTACAACGTTTCATAAACGACTTGCTATGAGACTCTTTCTTTCTTCCAGTCGGACTCTTTGACGTCTGCCGACATGGGGCTTCTTAATCACACAATGGTGACACACTTTTTTATGAGGGGAATTTCTGAAGACCCAGAACTTCAGGTTCCGATCTTCCTTATGGTTCTCTTTATTTATCTCATCACCATTGGCAGTAACATGACCATACTTCTCCTGGTCTGTCTGGACCTTCAACTGCACACCCCCATGTACTTCTTCCTGGGCAACCTGTCTATAGTAGACATTTCTTCTGCCACAGTGTCTCTTCATAAAATTCTTCTTATATTTATAACAGGGAACAGGTCTGTTTCTTATGTTAGCTGTTTCTCACAGATGTTCTTCTTCGGGACCTTCATAAGCAGTGAGTTGCAGTTCCTCATGGTGATGAGTTATGATCGCTATGTGGCCATATGCAACCCTCTGCGATACACAATGATAATGAGCAGTAGAGTCTGCTTCCTCTTGGCCATGTTATGTTGGGTTTCTAGTCTCATAGATAGCGTACCTTTAATAATTTTACTGTCAGACATCTCCTGCTACAGGTCCAACGTCATCAACCATTTCATATGTGACCCCATGCCCTTTCTGAAGCTTTCGTGCAGTGACACTGAGTCACAGAGATGTTCTTCCTTATCAATGGACTGTTGTTTTTTAACATTATCCCTTTCCTTGTCACTTTTACGCCTTACGTTTTTATTATTGTCACCATCCTGAAGATCCCCTCGAACACTGGGAAGCGTAAAGCCTTCTACACCTGCTCATCGCACCTCACTGTGGTCATCTTACTCTACATTATCCTCATGTGTCAATACATGAGACCAGTGACGGAGGAGAGCATGGACTCCAGCAAACTCTTGTCTCTCTTCAACACTGCGGCCATCCCGATATTAAACCCCTTGATTTACAGCCTAAATAACAAAGACGTAAAGTCTGCTCTGAGAAGAAGGTGGAGACATTTTCCAAGACTTATTAGGTAATAACATACCTGTATAAAAGCCTTGTATATTAATTGTGTTTATTATCCCCTTCACTTTTCAGCCATTTTACCCCCCCCCCCACCTTCTTGGACTGAACCCATTATGACCGTTGTAATTCAAAGGAACCCCTTATTTCCACCAGGGGATTTCCTTGGGAAATCCCTCGGGCAGCTAGGGGTTCCCCGGCTATCTGATGTCATCGCGCTATGCGCGATACATCAGGAGGCGAGGGGGAACCCGGAGGTGGAGCCGCCATCCAAGATGGCGGCCCCCCACTGGAGCTAAATCGCGATGTGGCGCCGAACGGCGCTGCATCGCAATCTGGCATGTTATGTGTTAAAAAAAGGCACCGCTTTAAAAGACAGACACTGCCCTTCAAAGCGGTGCCTTTTTTTTCTGTAAACCCTCCCGATTGGGAGGTAGAAGGATCTAAAAGGATCCCTCACTCCCTTTCAGGCGATCTCCTGGCATTGCCGGGGGGACGCCTGGAAATGACGTCATTGCGCATGGCGTGATGACATCATTGACATCGGGAGGGGCTTAACTTCAGCGTCTAAGGATGCTGAAGTCAGAACGCCGCGGGACCCCGGACAGAGTGGTGAGTATTTCCGCCGGGGCTCCCGCTTGCAGATGACGTGTGTGGAACGTCCTCTGCATATAGCGGGAGTCAATGAGGATGTTCCCACAACGTTATCCGCAGCAAAGGGTTTAAGCCACCGTGCCGCAGCAGCAAAATTGTCCCATAGAGAAGTGATTCCATTCAAGAGGCGAATCCCATAGGTTTCAATGTAAAATAATGGAAATATTTTCTTTTTTCTTTTCTTTTTCAACCATTTATTCTTTTCATTTGCAGCAAAAAGCCTTTTCTTTATTTATAGATTTTTTTGAATATTTTGAGTATTTTTTGTACTTTTTAGGTGAAATTTTTGATTCCCGTTTTTTTTTTAAAGCCTTTTCCTTCGCTGTCGAACTGAAGAAAAAACCCACAGCCGAATGCTGTCGATGACCTGAAGGAGACTGACTGCTGTACCTGGTGCTGAAAGGACTTCAATAAGCCCTTTCAGCACCAGGGACAGCAGCCAGAGTTTCTTTAATGTTTTCCGCAGCATTCGGCGTGCTTTTTTTATCCAGTTCGTCAGCGTTCGGCGGTCTTCCCGGTCGAACGATCTGGGTCATCCACAGTCGCTTGCAGCGGAGGACACAGATCATTCAATAAAGTTGTCTGTAGTTGGACGTCCAAGTCGGTCGTCCAACTATGGTCCTAGTGGACGGCCAACCTTAGGCTTACTGATTTTGTATGTTGTAGGGTTAGGGTTACTTTTAAGGTTGGGTTAGTGCTATGGTTAGAGTCACTGTTAGACTTATCTCTTTGTGTTAGGGTCACGGTTACTGTTTATGTTTGTATTAAGGTTGGAGTTTAGATTAGTTCTAGGTTTGGATTATTCTTAGGGTTAAAGTTAATGTTAATGTTTGGGTTAGGGCTAGAGTTGCAAGAAGCATTTTATTTCCGGTAAAAAAACAAGATTTTGACTTGATGCGGAAATTTGTGGATCAATTCAATAAAATTTTATCCTTTTCGGTCGATGAAAATTTTCAGCAATTTGGAATTTCAGGTGTTCCTGAATCTCCAAAATGCAGATTTTTCATCCAAAAATTAATTTGTATTAAAACGAATGTAAATGTCTACTGGAAACCCTGCCGCCCCATTCCTGGTGACCATGAAGAGTATCCGCTGGCTGTAACAGCTGCATTGATTGGGAGAAAAGTAAACATTAATTACAGAAATAGACGTGGTTGAGTATAATTGGCCTCTGGGATATTTCCCGCCTCGGGGAGCGTCCCGTCAGACTAAGCAGCAGATTATAAAACCTCGGTTCTGGTTCTGTAAAGGAGAGCAGAGACTTTATAATCCAGGTAAACGGGTAAGACTGGTACCAGCGTATAATGTGAAATCCATTAGAGGGACTTTTATTAAATCGGGGGCTGCCGAGGTGTATCTATTCTGCCGCTGGATTAATAGAAGGATAAATAAGATAGAAATGTGCTTTTATATCATGGATTTATCATGAAAACACACTCCCTCCTCATCCTGTGTAGATGATTCCTTCTAAAAAGTTCATAGACAAAACTGACACTTATATTTACCAAATTTCTACCTTTATGGAAATTAATTCAGAGAACGGGGAATTATATTAGAGCTGGACGGTCAAAAACCCCAAGATGGAAACATGACAAACGTTGAGAATCTTTCCGATTTAACTCTTTGTTCTCCATATTACAGGTTTATTTACTTTAACTAAACATTATTTACTAATTTAATAAGTCCCTTTGGGAAAATACCTGATTGTGTCTTTCAGTCTTTGTTAAATGATGGGACTTTAGGAGTAATGTGTAACCCGTCCCGTTTTATGTATTTATAGGGAAAGTCATATTTAATTGAGTTCATTTATCATGTTGATAAAATGCTGCCTCTGTTTATGATACAATGGGGATTATTCAGAGAGCTCCGAAATGTCTCCGAAATGTTACCGGACACTGAGATTAAGCGTACGGTGACATTTCGGGGGCCATTTGGACTTTCAGAGATCAGACAGTTCACCAAATTTTGGCGAATTGCCTGCACATACGGTGCCTGTTCGGCAGCAGTGAAATCCCCCATAGAGAAGCAATAGTTAATCTATTCAGAGACACCGAACAGCAGAGAAAAGTTGCCGAAATGCTCTGATGTTCGTTGTTTCATTCGCAGGTTTATTCAGGCGAATCCCATAGGCTTCAATGTTAAAAATATTCCCGTTTTAATTCAATATCTAATAAACCATTTATTATTTTAATCTGCAGCAAAAAAGACTCTTTATTAATAGATATTTTAGGATCTTTTAGGCATTTTACGGGATTTTTTTAGCAATTTTTTCCCCCGTTTTTTATTTATAAAAAACCGTGGTTTTCGATTTTTCTGTAACAACCCTTTTTATCATCATTCATAGGATCTTATATGTAATTTCAGGCATTTTCATTCGTTTTTTTGCAAACAGCGTTTCACTTTTGAAATTTTCAAGCATAATGTTTTTGTTGTTTTTTTTATCCCATTTGTCTTCTTGTTGGCTTTTTCCGGCGGCTGCTCTGTGCTGTGATCGGCGGCTCGTTGGCTTTTTCCGGAGTGTTCGGTGTGGTTTTTGCGGCGGTTTCTGCAAGTTTCGGTGAGTGTTTGGTGAGTGTTCGTCCAAATATAAAAATGATATGAATCTGGTACAGGTGCCAGTGCACCCAAATATTTTGCCTTTGGTGGCAGCAAGTGCCCTGATAGCTGACTATCAGTGACTGAGAAGACACGGATTACAATTCACAGAAATTTTAATGGAAGTAGGTGACACCCCCTGATATCTGACTGTCAGTGACTGAGAAGACACACTTTCCACCAAATTCCCAGATATCTGCAACAAGTGAGCCCCCCAATAGCTGTCACTGGCAGTGAGAAGACAGAAAAATCTCCTCTCACTCCTGCAGAAAACCACGTGCTGGCTGGGCTGGGTTTATATAGCGTGCTGCGGGACTAAGCTCTGTGAGCCCACGATTGGGCAAAATTTGCCCAATCAGAACTCTGAGCCGTGATTGGTATAGTCTTGCACCTAAACTGTGGTCAGGTGCAGGCTGTAGCCAATTACAAGCTTCAGGAAAGTGGAAAACTCCATTGTGGTCCATAGTGTAGCATTGTGGGCGAACACGCGGAAATTTTTGCAGTTCGGAACTATCGAACATGCAATGTTCGATGCAAACTCTCAAACGCATCGAACCGAACGCCCATCCCTAGTGACAGCGTATAATGTGAAATCCATTACATTGGGGCTTTTATTAAATCAGGGGCTGCCGAGGTGTATCTATTCTGCCGCTGGATTAATAGAAGGATAAATAAGATAGAAATGTGCTTTTATATCATGGATTTATCATGAAAACACACTCCCTCCTCATCCTGTGTAGATGATTCCTTCTAAAAAGTTCATAGAAAAAAACTGACACTTATATTTTCCAAATTTCTACCTTTATGGCAATTAATTCAATGAACGGGGAATTATATTAGAGCTGGACGGTCAAAAACCCCAAGCTGGAAACATGACAAACGTTGAGAATCTTTCCGATTTAACTCTTTGTTCTCCATATTACAGGTTTATTTACTTTAACTAAACATTATTTACTAATTTAATAAGTCCCTTTGGGAAAATACCTGATTGTGTCTTTCAGTCTTTGTTAAATGATGGGACTTTAGGAGTAATGTGTAACCCGTCCCGTTTTATGTATTTATAGGGAAAGTCATATTTAATTGAGTTTATTTATCATGTTGATAAAATGCTGCCTCTGTTTATGATACAATGTATTTAGATTTTTCAATACACGGAATACTGTTTCTCCTGTGGGAAAGAGTTTGATTCCCAGTTGATTGCGTCAGATTGAAGCGGCCTCTGAGAATGATCAGAAATATTAACAGGGTTCTCCAAAGAAATCCGAATGGCTGGAGAAAGGTAACTGAATGCTGAAAATCAGCGTTCGGTTACCTTTCCTGGCCATTCGGCTATCCAGAGAGCAGGCAATACGCCTGACGAATTGCCTGCACATTCGGTGCCTGTTCGAGGGCAGCGAAATCCCCATGAAAAAGCACTGCTTCGGCTATTGAGAGAACACAAACCAGCAGTGAAAGGTTCCCGAAAGAAAGAAGGGGGGTGTTTGTGAGGGTCCTGAGAACGAGCAACAGCACAATGGCCTGCTCTACGGTGGGGCCGCTCAGGTCTCACAAACAAGGTTTTAGCTTGATTGTGCCATTACAGGGATGAATTTTCCATATGCAAATCAGCCTGCTCTCACCCAGAAAGGGTGGCCAGTGCTGATTGCCAAGGACGTCATCCCTGCACGAGAGGTGCAGCAACCCCCGACGATCGTTTCGGCCTTCTTGGGCCTCGTCAGGAGGGTATAGCTGACACCCCTCTAGGCACATCAAGCAAGGGGTCCACGTCTGGATGACCCTTTACAATTACAGTGAGAAACAAGGGGGGTGTTTGTGAGGGTCCTGAGAACGAGCAACAGCACAATGCCCTGCCATTCGGTGGTTTCATTCGCCAGGTTTATTCAGGCGAATCCCATAGGCTTCAATGTTAAAAATATTCCGGTTTTAATTCAATATCTAATAAACCGTTCATTATAAAATTGTGCAGTAAAGAGTCTCTCTATTTATAGATTTTTTTCGGATATTTTAATCATTTTTCTGGATTTTTTTTTAACCTTACTTCTTTTTTCTGTAACAGCCCTCTTTATTATCATTCATTGGATTTTATATGTAAATTTCAGACATTTTCACTCAGTAGTTTCTTTGCAAACAGCGTTTCACTTTTCAAACATTCAAGCGTACGGTTTTGTTAATTTATTCACTCCATTCATCTACGGTGTCGGCTTTTTCCAGTGGCTGCGCTGCGTGTGATCGGCTCTTGCTCGGGTTTTTCCAGCGTTTTCGGTGGGTTAATCCAGATGTTTTTTCGGGTTTCGGGATTTTGCGGTGAGTTTTCGGCGGGTTTGCGGCGGCTATTCCCTGCACTTCGACGGCCCTGTGGTGCTTGGTGAATACACCGCAGGGTTGCCGAAATGGGATCGGCAAAACGAACCGAATTGAAGAGAACGAAAAGTCACCAAACGTGAGATGACTTTTCGATTCTCTTTGAATATCCCTGTATATGGCAGCAATTGTTTGGTTTCCCTAAAATTTACATTGAATCAATAGGAATTTAACCTAATTAAAATGTGAGTCATTAATTAATGCATTCATTGTGTAAGAACTTGGAATGAGAATAGAAATATAGAACTAGGGAAAGAAGAGAGAGAGAAAAAAGAGTTAGCGAGGTGAGAAGAGAAAGAGAGCGTAGAGGGGAAAGAGAAAGCGAGAAAGAAAGAAGAGGGGAAGAGAAAAAGAGAGAGAGAAAAAGAGAGAGGGAGAGAGAAAAAGAGAGAGGGAGAAAGAGAGAGGGAGAGAGAAAAAGAGAGAGAGAAAAAGAGAGAGGGAGAGAGAAAAAGAGAGGGGGAGAAAAAGAGAGGGAGAGAGAAAAAGAGAGAGGGTGAGAGAAAAAGAGAGAGAAAAAAGAGAGGGAGAGAAAAAAAGGGAGAAAGTGAGGGAGAAAAAGAGGGAAGAGAGATAGAGGAAGAAAGAGAGAAATGGGGAGAAAGAGAGAGAGAAAGGAAAAAGTGGAGAGGAAAGAGAGGAAGAAAGATGGAGAGAAAAAGACACAGTGAGAAAAGAGAGAGAGAGATAGAGAGTGGACCATTGAGAAAGACATAATGACAATAAGAGAGAGAAATAAAGAGAGAGAGATAGAAAGACAAAGAGAGAGAAAGGAGATAGAGACAAAGAGAGAGAAAGAGCGAGAAGGGAGGGAGAGTTAGAGAGATGGAAAGTGGAATAGAGAGAAAAATAGAGAATGAGAAAGATAGACAAAGAAGGAGATAGAGACAAAGAGAAAGAGGGAGAGAAAAAGAGAGAGAGAAAGAAAGAGCGGGAGAGAAAGAGAGAGAGAAAAAGAGAGGGAGAAAGTGAAGGGAGAGCGAGAGAGGAAGACAGAGAAAAACAGAGGGAGACAAAGAGAGAAAAGAAGAGGTAGATAGAGAGATAAAGAGAGAGAAAAAAGGAGACAGAGAGAGAGGTGAGAAAGAGTGCAGGGGTGGACCATGTGGTCCTATAATGAAAAGTTTTTGATCTGGTAATGGGCATCAGTGCACCCAGATATTGTGCCTTTGGTGCAAGACTACCAGGCCAGCAAGTATAATCATACAGTAAGAAGCAAGGGGGGGTGTTTATGAGGGTCCTCAGAACGAGCAACAGCACAATGGCCTGCTCTACAGTGGGTGCCCGCTCAGGTCTCACAAACTAGGTTTTAGCTTGATTGTGCCATTACAGGGATGAATTTTCCATATGCAAATCAGCCTGCTCTCACGCAGAAAGGGTGGCCAGTGCTGACTGCCAAGGACGTCATTCCTGCACGAGAGGTGCAGCAACCCCCGACGATCGTTTCGGCCTTGTTGGGCCTCGTCAGGAGGGTATAGCTGACACCCCTCTAGGCACATCAAGAAAGGGGTCCACGTCTGGATGATCCTTTACAATTATAGTGAGAAGCAAGGGGGGGTGTTTGTGAGGGTCCTGAGAACGGACAACAGCACAATGGCCTGCTCTACGGTGGGTGCCCGCTCAGGTCTCACAAACTAGGTTTTAGCTTGCTTGTGCCATTACAGGGATGAATTTTCCATATGCAAATCAGCCTGCTCTCACCCAGAAAGGGTGGCCAGTGCTGACTGCCAAGGACGTCATTCCTGCACGAGAGGTGCAGCAACCCCCGACGATCGTTTCGGCCTTGTTGGGCCTCGTCAGGAGGGTATAGCTGACACCCCTCTAGGCACATCAAGCAAGGGGTCCACGTCTGGATGACCCTTTACAATTATAGTGAGAAGCAAGGGGGGGTGTTTGTGAGGGTCCTGAGAACGAGCAACAGCACAATGGCCTGCTCTACGGTGGGTGCCCGCTCACGTCTCACAAACTAGGTTTTAGCTTGCTTGTGCCACTACAGGGATGAATTTTCCATATGCAAATCGGCCTGCTCTCACCCAGAAAGGGTGGTCAGTGCTGACTGCCAAGGACGTCATTCCTGCACGAGAGGTGCAGCAACCCCCGACGATCGTTTCGGCCTTGTTGGGCCTCGTCAGGAGGGTATAGCTGACACCCCTCTAGGCACATCAAGCAAGGGGTCCACGTCTGGATGACCCTTTACGAGCTGTTGCTCGTTCTCAGGACCCTCACAAACAGCCCCCTTGCTTCTAATCATACAGTAAGGCTGGGGTCAGACGAACGCAGTGTTAACGTCCGTGTTGCCCGCACATAAGTACGTCCGTTATAGCATACAATTGTGTTAAATGGAGCCCCACACACGAAGTACGTCCGCCCAGAAGTGCGGGGGCTGATGGACGCTGCAAACGGATGCAGGTTAGGTGGTGCATACTCTGCAGCGGCACGCTTGTCCTTTCTAACTGGTGCTGGCCGTCTTCTTAAGCAGCAGCAACATACAGAGGATTTTGTGGATTGGCAAACCAGCCCATCCTCATCCTCCGAGCCCTCTGCCAGCCAGGCTTCTAGTGCTTTACAGTCCACCCCAGCTGCCAAAGCATCTAATGCAGCCTCCATGTACACAGCTACTCCTGCCATAGCCTCACTATCACACACGGAGGAGTCAGCTGAATTGTTTGACTACAATGACAGTGTCATGCTGCCTGAGGATGAGCAGCAACTACAGTGCTCTGATTCAATCTCGGAGGTTGAGGAAGGGAATATAATCAACCTAGAGGAAGGGGGTGCCAGTGATGACACTCAAATAACTGGCACTCATGTTGCCCCAGCAGGTGCAGCATACTGCCAAGTTGGCTCCAGTGACGAGGAGATAGGGGTGATGACAATGATGATGAGGTCAATGACTCACCTGGGTGCCTGATCGAACAGGGGAGTCAAGTGAGGAGGAGGAGGCACATCAACCACGAGGCACAATGTCCTCTATGACCAACCGTAGCCAGTCCAAGGCATCAGATGTCAGAGCTGCTCAGGTGCAGAGTGCTGTTGTCTCAAAGCACACATCCAGGAACTATGCTGTCTGGGAGTTCTTTAAGAAATGTGCAGCAGACCCCACCGTTGCTATTTGTAATCTATGTCAGATGTGGCTCAAGCGTGGGAAAGACACCGGACGCTTGGGTACCACGTGCTTGAGGCGACATATGACCACCTGCCACGCATCCCGTTGGCGCAAAACTTTGCGTAGGTCCTCCTCACCTGTCTCTACTCCCACTATATGTCCTGCCATGTCATTGACTCCAACCTCCACTGACAGGGATGATGCTACAGTAATGGATGTACCAGGTGCTGTGCTGTACCACAGTGGCAGGTTCCAAAACGCCATTACTTTTCACAGAAGACCATTCCAGCACTATACCAGCACATGGAAGACAATGTTATGGAGTCATTTGGAAAGGCAGTCAGCAGCAAGGTGCATGTGACTTTAGACACGTGGTCCAGCAAGCATGGACAGGGCCATTACATTACCTTCACGGCACACTGGGTAACTCTGATTGCAGCTGGGAGGGATCCAAGATGGGGCTCTGTGCTGGAGCTTGTTCATCCACCACGCCTCCAGAAAGCTGCTTGTATGAGGTCTGTCTGTTCCACCACCACCTCTCCCTCTTCCTCCTCCTCCTCCTTCTCTGTCTCTGGTCGAAGTGGCAGTTAAACCAACGCGTGACAGGGGCTACGCAATGGCTCAAGCAAAAAGATGCCATACTGTGCTTGAGCTGGTTTGTTTAGGGGACAGGAGCAACACCGGGCCAGAAATTCTGTTAGCTCTGCAGGGGCAGGTGCAGAGATGGTTAACACCACACCAGCCTGAGGTGGAAATGGTCGTCTGTGATAATGGCAGCAACCTTCTCTCCGCCCTACGCCTGGGTAAGTTGACACATGTACCATGCCTAGCACACGTCCTAAATCTGGTGGTACAGCGTTTCCTAACCAGGTACCCAGGGCTGGCAGAGCTTCTCAGCCAGGCCAGAAAAGTCTGCAGCCACTTCGGACGGTCATTCCCAGCAAGTGTTCGCCTGGCAGAAATTCAAAAAGAATTCCACCTTCCCACAAACCATCTGATCTGTGACATGCCCACCAGGTGGAACTCGACATTAGCAATGCTGCAGCATCTGCACAAGCAGCAGAGGGCCATCAACGAGTACCTGTGTGAGTATGGCACAAGAGCAGGTTCAGGTCAACTTGTTTTTTTTTTCCACCCGCAGTGGCTGATTATCAAGGATGCATGCACTGTACTGTCACCATTTGAGGAGGCAATGAGGATGTTGAGCAGGGACAGTGCATGCATCAGTGACACAATTCCTTTAGTGTTCCTGCTGGAGCACACTCTGAGGGGAATTATAGATGTGGCTCTAGAGGCAGAGCAGCGGGAGGAAGAGGAGGCCTTCCCTAGCTCTCTAGGCCACAGTCTTTATGCCAACATCATTCCTGCGGGTCCTCAGATCAGACAGGAGCAGGATGAGGAGGATGAATATTTAAGTTGTGGGGGCATTGAAGGTGGGGATTCCTCAATGGAGGGTTTTGTGTCCCCAGAAACCCAAGGACTAGTACGTGGCTGGGAGGAGGTAGTGCATGATACGGTCATCCTCAGCAGCCAGGAACACTCTGAAGCTAATGCCACCTCCAACCTATGCTACATGGGCTCCCTGATCCTGCAAAGCCTGCTAAAGGACCCCAGGATTCGTGCTATCAAGGAGAGGGATCATTACTGGTTGGCAACCCTTCTTGATCCACCATACAAGGGTAAGGTTGCAGAGCTCATCCTGCCCGCACAGAGGGAGCACAGGATGAAGCAACTTGAGGACGCTCTAAACGACACTTGTGTATTACCTTTTCAGGCACTGGTAGGTTACCAAGTGATGACACAGGTGCTTCTGAGGCTGCGGATGATCAGAGGAATAGTGGTGAAGGCCGAGGCCGCTTGACTGATGCCTTTTTAATTTTTTTAGTCCATCATGCCCAGGGACGTCAAATGTAGGCACCCATTGTCAGTGTCTTCACCGTATGGTGCAGGACTACCTAGGGGCAAGGGCAGACCTGGATATCTTTCCAGCAGATGATCCACTGGCTTACTGTGTGTTGAGATTGGATCACTGGCCAGAACTTTGCCCTTCATCCAGTGTGCTTTCTGAAAGGACGTTCAGTGCCGCTGGAGGTTTTGTCACAGACAAAAGAGTGCGTCTGTCCACCGACTCTGTAGACCGGCTGACATTTATAAAAATGAATCAGTCCTGGATCAGCAGCTATCAATCCCCTGATGCTGACGTAACGGAATAGATCAGGGATGTCTTCTGCATTCACAAAACCTCTACCACTAAACTCTTCCACAATACCACAAAGGGGTTATGGTGTGAAGGCACTTGCTGCCACCAAAGGCACAATATTTGGGTGTACTGACGCCTTTACCAGATTCATATCTTTTTAATATAGGACCGCATGGTCCACCCCTGCACTATTCCACAATACCACAGAGGGGTTACTGTATGATGGCACTTGCTGACCTGGCACCAAAAGCACAATATTTGGGTGCACTGATGCCTTTACCAGATTCATATCTTTTTAATATAGGACCACATGGTCCACCCCTGCACTCTTCCACACTACCACTGAGGGGTTACTGTATGATGGCACTTGCAGGCCTGGCACCAAAGGCACAATATTGGGTGCACTGACACCTTTACCAGATTTATATAATAAAAAATTTTTGGAACGCATGGTCCAACCCTGCACTCTTCCACAATACCACAGAGGGGTTACGGTGTGACGGCACGGTTGCCGACACTAAAGGCCCAATTTTAAAGCACCTATTGTTACTTTCATCCAAAGCCTGCATATGTTTCACCATAATTTAGCCAAGAAATCACTAAACTTTTTCTGCGTGTCCTAAAATGTCTTTCATACAGGCTGCCGCCCCAAGCAGTTGTTTATGAATAAATTATTGGAAAGCATTTACCGTCATTTGAAACGTCATTTTTTTGTTTTTTAAATGTTTCTATACATCCTACAAATCCACCACTTCACGGGCAGGTTATGGGGAACTCCTAGGCACGATATTTGAAGGAATTTTTATTTTTAACCCTTATTTCATGGAAAACTCACTGTCCCTTTAAAAACTTTTTTTAACTTTTTGTCCTTGTTTCCTGTCCCCCAGAGCACTACCTGGACCCCCATACACCTCTTATGGCAAATATCTAGCATATATGCCCTCTTGCAGGGCACTCTAAAAACCGAACTTTTGAGTCCCATTGACTTGCAATGAGTTCAGTTCGAGTTCAAGTTCGAACTCAAACTTTTGAAATTGTTCGAGTTCGAATGCGAACCGAACACGGGGGTGTTCGGGTCATCCCTAGTGATCAATTATTGTTATTAATAATAATATTTTACCAGCCTGCTCCCCGCCCCACAATTCAGCAGATCTCCCCTGTCCGCAATTGAATAACAAATGACTGGCCAACCCCCCCCCCTTTTTTCATTCCCTTGTCACAAGTTCTATCTCCCCCTTTTTACTTAAATTTGTGTTACCTATGTTTGCATGTATATACGATGTTGACTGAGACGCATTATAGATTACGCATTTTACTATCTGAAACCTATGTTCCATGCACTCCGCGACTGCTTGAATATGCTGTCATGCATTCAATGTATTGTCATATCTGTTTAAAAACTCAATAAAACTTTATTACAATAAAAAAAAATAATAATAATATTTTAAGTATTTTTCTCAAGTAAATTCATAGATTTTTTCATAGGTGTCTTCCAGACACCAGGAATTCATCATCACGATGTACTGAAGAAACACGTTCAAAGGGATCAGAATGGCTCAACATGATCCGGGGTCTCCAGCTGTAGAGCAGACAGTGTTACATTCCGTGTATTGACTAAATACTGTTTTAGTGAAACAAGGGAGATACATTCTCTTGCTCATAAGGGAGAGCTAGTCTTGTCCTATTATTTCATGGAAACAGGGAGGTTACAGAGCTCCTGGGGTGATGGATGGACACAGACTTCTGGAGAGTTGATTGTATAATCAGACGTTGACTGTTCCCAAGGTTGAAAATGGAGAAGAAAGTACAACGTTTCATAAACAACTTGCTATGAGACTCTTTCTTTCTTCCAGTCAGATACTTTGACGTCTGCAGACATGGGGCATCTTAATCAGACAATGGTGACATTCTTTTTTATGCGGGGAATTTCTGAAGACCCAGAACTTCAGGTTCCGATCTTCCTCCTTGTTTTCTTCATTTATCTCATCACCATTGGCAGTAACATGACCATCCTTCTCCTGGTGTGTCTGGACCTTCAACTGCACACCCCCATGTACTTCTTCCTGGGCAACCTGTCTATAGTAGACATTTCTTATGCAACAGTCTCTCTACATCACATTCTTATTGTATTTATAACAGGGAACAGGTCTTTTTCTTATGTTAGCTGTTTATCACAGGTGTTCTTCTTCGGGGTCTTCATATGCAGTGAGTTGCAGTTCCTCATGGTGATGAGCTATGATCGCTATGTGGCCGTATGCAACCCTCTACGATACACAGTGATTATGAGTAGTAGAGTCTGCTTCCTTTTGGCCATGTTATGTTGGGTTTCTAGTCTCCTAGAACATGTACCTTTAATAATTTTAATGTCAGGCATCTCCTGCTACAGGTCCAACATCATCAACCACTTCTTCTGTGACCCCATCCCCCTTGTGAAGCTTTCGTGCAGTGACACAACGGTCCTGGAGATCTTGTCCTTTATCGAAGGGCTGCTGCTTTTTAACGTTTTCCCTTTTCTTGTCACTTTTACGCCTTACATTTTTATTATTGTCACCATCCTGAAGATCCCAACGGGCACCGGGAAGCGTAAAGCCTTCTACACCTGCTCATCGCACCTCACTGTGGTCATCTTACTCTACGTGATCCTCAACTGTCAATACATGAGACCAGTGACGGAGGAGAGCATGGACTCCAACAAACTCTTGTCTCTCTTCAACACTGCGGCCATCCCGATATTAAACCCCTTGATTTACAGCCTAAATAACAAAGACGTAAAGTCTGCTCTGAGAAGAAGGTGGAGACATTTTCACAAGACTTATTAGGTAACAACATGCCTATATACAAGCCTTGTATTCATTGTATTTATTATCCCCTTCACTGTTTGCCATCTTACCCCCCCCCTCCCCTTTGTGCTGGATCCATTTTTTTTCTTTTTGTTCATGAGGTTTACACACTAATTGAAGTCACTTTTTATAGCAAAACCTATACATATTATTTAACGCTTTTTGGTCAGACTCAGCTAATTCAAAATATATTATTGCTATGTGTATATATTGTAACCCATCAGTGTGTTACTTCAATAAAATGGCAAAAAATATCATTTTTTATTAGTATTCCAGTTATTTTCAGCGTGTAAATAAATTTTTCCAGGAAATAATCAATTTTAACCAAAAATGTACAAATGTCTCGCATGTGTTTTTACACATTGATTTTCATGAATAAAATTACATTGTTAAAAAAATACATGAAATTCCATAACTAAAGAAGGGTTAATAAGCAGAGTCTATGTTATCTTCTATTTTTTGTCGCTAAACAAAAATGATAATATTAAGGTTGGGGGCTTACTTATACACATTTATTTACTTACAGCTACATCTTTTGGGGACGTCAGGTTATCCCCAGGTAAGGGAGAGGGGAGCTGAGGTTGACAAGAGCTGGAGCTATATGGAAATCAAGTGTGGTACCCAGGGGCGATAGAGAATGGTTGTGGTCTAATAAAGGCCAAGCTCAAGTCCAGGCTGCAGTAAGGGTTGGTGGGGTTGTTATAGATATGAATTTCCTTGAAGTGATATACACAATGTTAAGTGTATTATCCCCAAAATATCCATGCAATGGTTGTGGCCACCAATAGGTGTCACTATAGAGCAAAACAGTCTTATGTCTACCAAGGAGACAATATGGCGACGACTCACCATGTGCTTTGCCAGGATGTGACATAAGGTCACTTTCCGTTCACTTGGCTACTATGATCTACTCTGCTGGGTGGAGACAAGGCCCTAGTCCAACCATCTTTTGATCCAACCAGAGAAAAGACAGGAAGTGAATTCTCTTTCTGGTTTTGACTGTTGACCTGAGAACACATGGCTGTGCAAGTCATGTGTTTTTCCAATCTTGATCTAGGTAGGTTAAGGACACAGGAAGGCATAGAAGTGGATAGGGTGAATTCTTAAGAAGCTGCTTCAATAATGAAACAAGGACCAGGTGGATTGAGTTTTTGTAACTAGTTGCCCCTCCCTCATTGGCCAGGAAGCCTCTGACAACAACAGAGTCTGACAAGCGCAAGCTGCCATATTGTCAGAGCCTGGCCATGCCTGCGCACTTAGTCTGCAGCCTAGTCAAGGTCTAAAGCTTTGGCTGGAGTCTAGCAGCCGGGGTCAGGTGAGATGGCAGCCGTCCTGAGGAGTTGAGCCAAGACACTGTCACGGTCCACCCGGGGTACCTATATTGCACAGCCTGGACCTAACAGCCTTTGTCCTGGTATGCTTTTGTATTGTATTCCAGTCCAGGTTTTACCCAGGCTCTGCACCTGGACCAGGCTCCTGGAGATCCAGCCTGGGTCTTCCTTTTCTAGCCCTGGACTTCCAGCTGAGGCCTATCTGTGTTTAAGCCTCCTTAAAAGGCAGAGAGACCCAGCCAGCAGTGGGTCTGCATTGTTATCCCTGACTGAGATCATCTGGATGTGTGCAAACCTGCTCCAGCTTATCCTGTGTATCCAGTATCCAGTATCCATCCATCTGCCCTGTTGTTCCTGGATACATCTGTCTGTGCAAGGGACTCTCAGCGATCTCCACCTGTGGATTACAGTTAATATCTGTCTCTGACCAAGGTACTACTGACCGCTGTCCAGACTTCTCCTTGGTGGGCCCTGTCTGCAGTCTGGGACTGCATTGCCCACAAACCTCAGACTCTCCAGTCAAGAACTCTCCCTGGACTTTATATATTTCCTTTGTTCTTTCAAGTGCCTGCAGTTAAGGACCATTTATGTTTCATTAAAGAATCTTCATTGTGTGATTCCTGTCTGGCCTCCCCTCTGTGTCGCCGCCTGCTGGGCTCATACCAGAACCGCACACGCCACGTGACAGACACTCTGTGTGAGTGGTGCCACTGGAAGACCAAACGAGCAGTACTAAAGCATGACGGGCCCGTCAGAAAGTCAGCTGCACCCGACACTGACGGGGCGGCGGCCCTAACATGGGTTTTACTGCTGAATTTAGTAATAAGCACTAACATATTACATGAGTCTTCAGAAAAACAATATCTAGTGTGGTTGGACTGAGTCCCCACCCTTTAAACAGACCACCATACCCCCCCTCTACATTCCTAAATCTTAGGGTTATTACTAAGGTTTGGTTCCTCTTAGGGTTAGGTTATTATTACGGTTAGGTCTAGTGTCTGACTTGTTCAGTTTGTGTTAGGGTTACTTAAAGGCTGGCTGTCCAATGGGTCCGTATTTGTGCAATCGTGCGATTATCCCTTGTCATCCGTCATCGTCCCACCAATCCCACAACATGGAGGAGATTTAGGGTTATTTCTAAAGCTGGGTTCATGTTAGGGCTGGGTTATAGTTACACTTAGGGTTATTGTAAGGCTTTAGGGATACTTTTAAGCTTACTGGATCTCTATTTTGTAGGGCTAGGGTTACTTATAGAGTTGGGCTACTGTTATGGTTAGATAAACTTGTAGCGCTACTCCCGCGAGACCCGCTGAATTTGACGGGCCTTCTGTCTCACTCCAGGGTTATTGTAAGGCTTTAGGGATACTTTTAAGCTTACTGGATCTCTATTAGTTAGTTATAGTGTTTGGCTACTGTTATGGTTAGAGAAACTTTTAAACTTTCTTGTTCTCTTTGTGTTAGCGATAATGTTAGGATCACAGTTACTGTATCTATTTGTAATAGGGTTGTAGTTAGGGTTACTTCAAGGGTTGGGTTACTCTTAGGGTTACAGTTACTGTTTATGTTTAAGTTAGGGCTAGTTTTGCAAGAAAAATTTCATTTCAGCTTAAAAAAAGATTTTAACTTGATGCGAAAATTTGTGGAACAATTCAATAAAATGTTCTGATTTTGGGTCGATTCAAAATGTCAGAGATTTGTAATTTCAGGTGTTCCCGAATCGCCAAAATGCAGATTTTTCATCCGAAAATCTATTTGGATTAAGACGAATGTACATGTCTACTGGAAACCCTGCCGCCCCATTGCTGGTGACCATGAAGAGTATCCGCTGGCTGTAACAGCTGCATTGATTGGGAGAAAAGCAAACATTAGTTACAGAAATAGACGTGGTTGAGTAAAATTGGCCTCTGGGGATATTTCCCGCCTCGGGGAGCGTCCCGTCAGACTAAGCAGCAGATTATAAAACCTCGGTTCTGGTTCTGTAAAGGAGAGCAGAGACCTTATAATTCAAGTAAACGGGTAAGACTGGTAACAGCGTATAATGTGAAATCCATTACACGGGGCTTTTATTAAATCAGGGGCTGCCGAGGTGTATCTATTCTGCCGCTGGATTAATAGAAGGATAAATAAGATAGAAATGTGCTTTTATATCATGGATTTATCATGAAAACACACTCCCTCCTCATCCTGTGTAGATGATTCCTTCTAAAAAGTTCATAGAAAAAAACTGACACTTATATTTTCCAAATTTCTACCTTTATGGAAATTAATTCAAAGAACGGGGAATTATATTAGAGCTGGACGGTCAAAAACCCCAAGCTGGAAACATGACAAACTGTTAGAATCTTTCCGATTTAACTCTTTGTTCTCCATATTACAGGTTTATTTACTTTAACTAAACATTATTTACTAATTTAATAAGTCCCTTTGGGAAAATACCTGATTGTGTCTTTCAGTCTTTGTTAAATGACGTGACTTTAGGAGTAATGTGTAACTCGTCCCGTTTTATGTATTTATAGGGAAAGTCATATTTAATTGAGTTTATTTATCATGTTGATAAAATGCTGCCTCTGTTTATGATACAATGTATTTAGATTTTTCAATACACGGAATACTGTTTCTCCTGTGGGAAAGAGTTTGATTCCCAGTTGATTGCGTCAGATTGAAGCGGCCTCTGAGAATGATCAGAAATATTAAGTGGCTGCAGTTGTTTGTTTTCCCTAAAATTTACATTGAATCAATAAGAATTTAACCTAATTAAAATGTGATTCATTAATTAATGCATTCATTGTGTAAGAACTTGTATTGAGAATAGAAATATACTTAGAACTAGAGAAAGTGGAGGGGAAAAGGAGTTAGAGATAGGGGGGAGAGAGAAAGAGTAGAGGGAAAAGAGAAAGCGAGCGGGATAGAGAAAAAGAAAGGGAGAAAGGAGAAAAATAGCTGGGAGAGAGATAGAGATAGAGAAAGAGAGGAAAGAAGAGAGAAACATGGGAGAAAGAGAGAGAGAGGGAGAAATAGAGAGGGAGAAAGAAAGAGAGAGAAAAAGTTGGTGAGAAAAGAGAAAGAGAGAGAAAAGAGAGGGAGAGAAAGAGAAGGAGAAATGAGAGAGAAAAGAAGGAGAAAGAAAAACAGAAATCAAGAGGGAGAGAGAATGAGAGTTAAGAGAAAGGGAGCAAGAGACAAAGAGAAAGAGAGATGAGAGAGAAAGAGAGATGAGAGAGAAAGAGAGATGAGAGAGGAAGAGAGATGAGAGAGGAAGAGAGATGAGAGAGGAAGAGAGAGAAAAGCAGAGAGGGAGAAAGAGAGAAAAAAGAAGGAGATAGAGATGGAAAAGAGAGGGAGAGAAAAAGAGAGAGAAAGAGAGAGGGAGAGAAAGAGAGAGAGAGAGAAAGAGAGAGCGGGAGAGAAAGAGAGAGAGAAAGAGAGAGGGAGAGAAAGAGAGAGCGGGAGCGGAAGAGAAAGAGAGAGGGTGAGAAAGAGAGAGAGAAAGAGAGAGCGGGAGAGAAAGAGAGAGAGAGAAAGAGAGAGCGGGAGAGGAAGAGAAAGAGAGAGGGAGAGAAAGAGAGAGAAAGAGAGAAAGAGAGCGGGAGAGAAATAGAGAGAAAGAGAGAGGGAGAGAAAGAAAGAGAGAAAGAGAGAGAGGGGGAGAAAGAGAGAGCGGGAGAGAAAGAGAGAGAGAAAGAGAGAGGGAGAGAAAGAGAGAGAGAAAGAGAGAGGGAGAGAAAGAGAGAGAGAAAGAGAAGGAGAAATGAGAGAGAAAAGAAGGAGAAAGAAAAACAGAAATCAAGAGGGAGAGAGAATGAGAGTTAAGAGAAAGGGAGCAAGAGACAAAGAGAAAGAGAGTCTGTAAAGCAGCTTCACCTGAACAAGAAAAAAACACACATCCTCAATGTAACTGCTACAAACAAACACACGTGCAGGGATTAAAGGAATAAATTAATCTGAATAAATGTATAAATCACTGAAATCTCCAGAGAAAATGAAGACTCATCAGTTGGATGAAGCACCTTGTAAACACCAGGTGAGTCTTAAAGGGTTATTCAAAGAGATTTGAAAAGTCACTGTACGTTCAGTGACTTTTTGTTCGCTTCAATTCGGCGCGATTCCGCAATCCTATTTCGGAGACCCTGCGGTGTATTCAGCAAGCACCACAGGGTCCCCAAGGTGCAAGGAAAACCCGCCGCAAACCCGATGACGAACACTCACTGCCAACCCGCCGACCACTCACCGCAAAACCCGCGGAACACTCACCGCCAACCCGCCGAACACTAACTGCAAAACCTACCGAACACTCACTAAAATCCGCAAAACAGCTGGATTAACCCCGCCGATATACGCCGAAGAAACCCGAGCAGCAGGCGATCAGAGTGCAGAGCAGCTGCCGGAAAAACACAAAAAACTGTTTGCTTGAATGTTTGAAAAGTGAAACGCTGTTTGCAAAGAAACTACAGAGCGAAAATGTCTGAAATTTCAATATAAAATCCAATGAATGATATTAAAAAGGGCTGTTACAGAAAAAGAAAAAATGATTTAAAAAAAAAAAACGGAAAACAAATTTCGCAAAAAAAAAGCCTAAAAGATCCTACAAAATCTATGGATAAAGAGACTTTTTACTGCAGATTATTATAATCCAGGGCTCAAAATTTCAGGTCCTGAGCTACTAGCCAGGCCTTAAGGCTGGGGTCAGACCAGCGCACTTTTAACGTGCGTTCTGGCGCACTTAATCACGGCCGCACTAGCAGCAAATGACGGGCAATGACAGCCAATATACGAAGTACGGTCGCACGAAAGTCCGGCCGCGCAACGCAAGTGGAAAATGAACGCATTTTTTCGAGAACGCTGAACCGCTAGTACGGACGTACAGAGTGCGCTGCGCCCGCTAGCGGCGTGTGTGCGTGATTTGGAGACGTCAGACCCTGCTCATGTCCGGCCAACATAACGTCGAGACGCAAAAAGTTTCCTGGTTTGGATCCGTAAAACATCACGCACGAAAATGCGCATCGTATGACCGTTTTCGCCTATTCCGTGAAAAAATACGTCAATGCGTTCGGACGCACTTTTTTTTACGTTCGCGTGTAAAAATGCTTTCGTTTGACCCTAGCCTAAGAGTTACTCACCACCAGTTGCCCCACCCAACCCCTACCCATAACTCCACCCCTAAACACACCCTCAATATAACAAAGCAATGTAAACATAAAGGAAAATAATGTGCGGTGTGTATGTGCGTATCACTGAACACCTCAGTAATAAAACTCAGTAATGTGCGGTGTGTATGAGCGTATCACTGAACACCTCAGTAATAAAACTCAGTAATGTGCGGTGTGTATGAGCGTATCACTGAACACCTCAGTAATAAAACTCAGTAATGTGCGGTGTGTATGAGCGTATCACTGAACACCTCAGTAATAAAACTCAGTAATGTGCGGTGTGTATGAGCGTATCACTGAACACCTCAGTAATAAAACTCAGTAATGTGCGGTGTGTATGAGCGTATCACTGAACACCTCAGTAATAAAACTCAGTAATGTGCGGTGTGTATGAGCGTATCACTGAACACCTCAGTAATAAAACTCAGTAATGTGCGTGTGTATGAGCGTATCACTGAACACCTCAGTAATAAAACTCAGTAATGTGCGGTGTGTATGAGCGTATCACTGAACACCTCAGTAATACAACTCAGTAATGTGCGGTGTGTATGAACGTATCACTGAACACCTCAGTAATAAAACTCAGTAATGTGCGGTGTGTATGAACGTATCACTGAACACCTCAGTAATAAAACTCAGTAATGTGCAGTGTGTATGAACGTGAGTTATATTACTGTGGAGCTCCGGGATACGTTCATACACACGACACATTTCTGTGAGTTTTAATGCTGTGGAGCTCCGGGATACGCTCATACACATGACACATTGCTGTGGAGCTCCGGGATACGCTCATACACACGACACATTCCTGTGAGTTTTATTGCTGTGGAGCTCTGTGATACGCTCATACACATGACACATTTCTGTGAGTTTTATTGCTGTGGAGCTCCGGGATACGCTCATACACACGACACATTGCTGTGGAGCTCCGGGATACGCTCATACACATGACACATTCCTGTGAGTTTTATTGCAGTGGAGCTCTGGGATACGCTCATACACATGATACATTTCTGTGAGTTTTATTGCTGTGGAGCTCCGGGATAGGCTCATACACACGACACATTGCTGTGGAGCTCCGGGATACGCTCATACACATGACACATTCCTGTGAGTTTTATTGCTGTGGAGCTCCGGGATACACTCATACACATGACACATTTCTGTGAGTTTTATTGCTTTGGTGCTCTGATACTCATCTGTGGTGCTCATACACACTATGCATTACGGTCATACACATGGCATATTACTGAATCAGCGCCACTCAGGAGCTATCCTCAGTATATATATACCCAGGATGCGAAAAAATTTGAAATTGCAGATGTCATTTGCATATCATTCCCAGAGTTCTGTGCTGCATATGGGGAATGTAGCACATGAGCTCTGATGCAGTTCTTTGAATTGCTGGGATGTGTAAATGACCTCCTCAATAATAAACATACACAGTCAGGTCCAGAAATATTGGGACATGGACACAATTGTAACATCTTTGGCTCTATACACCACCACAATGGAGTTGGAATGAAACAAACACAATGTGCTTTAACTGCAGACTGTCAGCTTTAATTTGAGGGTATGTACATCCAACTCAGGTGAACGGTGTAGGACTTACAGCAGTTTGCAGATGTGCCTCCCACTTGTTAAGGGACCAAAAGTAATGGGACAGAATAATAATCATAAATCAAACTTTCCCTTCTTAATACTTGGTTGCAAATCCTTTGCAGTCAATCACAGCCTGAAGTCTGGAACGCGTAGACATCACCAGACGCTGGGTTTCATCCCTGGTGATGCTCTGCCAGGCCTCTACTGCAACTGTCTTCAGTTCCTGCTTGTTCTTGGGGCATTTTACCTTCAGTTTTGTCTTCAGCAAGTGAAATGCATGCTCAATGGGATTCAGGTCAGGTGATTGACTTGGCCATTGCATAACATTCCACTTCTGTCCCTTCAAAAACTCTTTGCTTGCTTTTGCAGTATGCTTTGGGTCATAGTCCATCTGCACTGTGAAGCACCGTCCAATGAGTTCTGCAGCATTTGGCTGAATGTGAGCAGATAATATTGCCCGAAACACTTCAGAATTCATCCTGCTGCTTTTGTCAGCAGTCACATCATCAATAAATACAAGAGAACCAGTTCCATTGGCCGCCATACATGCCCACGCCATGACACTACCACCACCATGCTTCACTGATGAGGTGGTATGCTTAGGATCATGAGCAGTTCCTTTCCTTCTCCATACTCTTCTCTTTCCATCACTCTGGTACACATTGACTTTGGTCTCATCTGTCCATAGGATCTTGTTCCAGAACTGTGAAGGCTTTGTTAGGTGTTGTTTGGCAAACTCTAATCTGGCCTTCCTGTTTTTGAGGCTCACCAATGGTTTACATCTTGTGGTGAACCCTCTGTATTCACTCTGGTGAAGTCTTCTCTTGATTGTTGACTTTGACACACATACACCTACCTCCTGGAGAGTGTTCTTGATCTGGCCAACTGATGTGAAGGGTGTTTTCTTCACCAGGGAAAGAATCCTTCGGTCATCCACCACAGTTGTTTTCCGTGGTCTCTCGGGTCTTTTGGTGTTGCTGAGCTCACCAGTGCGTTCCTTCTTTTTGAGAATGTTCCAAACAGTTGTTTTGGCCACGCCTAATGTTCTTCTATCTCTCTGATGGGTTTGTTTTGTTTCTTCAGCCTAATGATGGCTTGCTTCACTGATTGTGACAGCTCTTTGGATCTCATCTTGAGAGTTGACAGCAACAGATTCCAAATGCAAATAGCACACTTGAAATGAACGCTGGGCCTTTTATCTGCACATTGTAATTGGGGTAATGAGGGAATATCACACACCTGGCCATGGAACAGCTGAGAAGCCAATTGTCCCATTACCTTTGGTCCCTTAACAAGTGGGAGGCACATCTGCAAACTGCTGTAAGTCCTACACCGTTCACCTGAGTTGGATGTACATACCCTCAAATTAAAGCTGACAGTCTGCAGTTAAAGCACATTGTGTTTGTTTCATTCCAACTCCATTGTGGTGGTGTATAGAGCCAAAGATGTTACAATTGTGTCCATGTCCCAATATTTCTGGACCTGACTGTATATTAAAAAATCACAACTATGGCAGTACATAGTGATGCCTTTTTTATTGGACCGTTAGTCCAATAAAAAGGTACCCCTACGTACTGCTATACTCGTGATTTTGGCATCTGAACTAACATGGCACATCACGCACATATATACACACGCAGCTCACTCGCACATATATACGAACACAGCTCACACGCACTTATACACATGCAGCTCACACGCACATATATACACACGCAGCTCACGCGCACATATATACAAACACAGCTCACGCGCACTTATACACATGCAGCTCGCGCGCACATATATGCACAGGCAGCTCACGCGCACATATATACACATGCAGCTCACACGCACATATACACACGCAGCTCACACGCTCATATATACACACTCAGCTCACACACACATATATACACACTCAGCTCACACGCACATATATACACTCAGCTCACACGCACATATACACACGCAGCTCACATACACATATACACACACGCATCGCATGCGCACATATACACACACGCAGCTCACGCTCACACCCATACATACATAAATTCTACCAGATAGGTTGTCAGGAAAGCAGGAGGGCTAGATAAAACTTTATTAGAGAATCTGTTCAGTACTCTGGCCTTGCAGGGGTTAAACAGCATGAATGCAGCAGATTCCCCCACCCAAGACACATACCTCTGCTCAGCTGAGTGTTAAATCAGGAGGGGGAGAATCGAATTACCTGGCTTTTTTTTTCTGCACAAATGCTTCTGGGCTCTGGGTCAGCAGCACACGTGATACAGACCACCCGGAAGCTGGCTGACTGCAGATGCACATCTCTCCCAGCGTTCAGTCGGTCCCTGCTTGCGGCACCGCCCCCCTCCTTCCTCGCTAGGCACTGAGCAGACAGTAGCATCTGAAAGGGAATGTCAGTGACGGCTCCATGCCTATGCTGGCATTCTAATTGCAGCTCAATTTTCACTCTCCCTCCCCCAATTTCTTCTCTCAAATTGTGAGGGGGCGAGTGCAAATTTTGACCCCTGTTATAATCAACAGTTTATTAGATATTGGATTAAAACGGGAGTATTTTGAACATTGAAGCCTATGGGATTCGCCTGAATAAACCTGCCGCATGAAACCACTGAATGGCAGGGCATTAGGAGAACCTTTCTCAGCTGTTCGGTGTTCTCTGAATATTCAAAGCATTGCTTCTCTATGGGGGATTGTTACATCCTCAGCCCCTGTTGTGCTCCCTGGGGGGGCAGGGCCTGGTGTGGTAACAAGGAGCCGCCGGGTTTAAAACAGGGCGAGAGGAGTTGCCTCGTCGCCCTGACCTGGAGTTTAATTCCAGCAGCGCTAAGTTTATTCCTGCATTGATATCCTGTTACCGACCCATTTCTGTATGCAATTCCTGCTCCTGTTAATTGACCCGACTTGTACTTTGACCACTCTATCTGCACGTTTGTATATCGCTGTCTGTGAGCATTGGCAATTTAACCCTATGCTTGCCGCTGGGTTTATTGCTCGCTGTCTGGGTTCTGTCCCATCTCGTCTTGGGGTATCGCTTGTGACCTTTCGAGTTACCGTTACCCAACGTACAGCTCATGTTAATGTTCATGTGAAAACCGCGATTAAGAAAGATTGTTTATTTCTGACGTTTGTTATTTCTAATCACATCTCTGATTATACTCGTGAGAACAACCTTATATGCAAGTCAGTACCTTCTGGTATTAGCCAGGTATCTACTATTTGCAATTACAAACCAGTTCATACTGTTTCTGCATTTCTTTTGACTGCCCTGCACCTTGAATACTGTAAAGACTGTCGAACTACGTCTGGTGTTTCTGAGCGTGTCCTAGGTAATCTGTTGGTCTCAAAACCTTCAGAGCTTAGAGGCAATTCAGTTAGCCCTTGTGTCTCCTTGGCTATTAAGTTACAGTCTGTAGTTTATGAACCTTTTGTGTTATTCAAGCAGATACTTTTGCCCTCAAGGATCTCAACTCCGCTACTCGTGTGGCAGCGTTACCGCTACCGTTACAGGGATTTCACTGCCCTCCAACAGGCACCGAACAGGCACCGTATGTGCAGGCAATTTGTCACAATTTGATGAGTTGCCTGCTCTCTGAATAGCTGAATGTCCCCAAAATGTCACCCTTCGCTGAATTTCAGTGTCCAGTTACATTTCGGGGCCAGATCTCTTTGAATAACCCTGTTAGTAAATATCACTTATCACTATTCATTGGAAGATTCTTTCAAAAAGAAACAAAAAAAAACACAGATCGCGCTGCCCATTTCTACACAAACTCAATGAATATAAGAAAGGTCAATCTATTTAACCCATTGAACACAAGTAAGAATACTAGCAGGCGTTTTTAACCTTTTATCAGTGTCGGGATGTGATTTCTCACTAGGGGTTGCAGTGGGGTGACTGGGGGGGAGGTGGTATAAGGCCTCCAGGGTTAGTCACTAGTCACCAAACATAAATTCTTGCTTTCATGGGCTTAATCAGTAGCAATGAGCATAAACTGAGATATAGGGATGTGCAATTCATTTTGTACAAATTCGTTTTTCCTACGAAATTTACCATTTTCGTGCTTCCGAGGGCATCCCGAATCCGAAATTTCAACCACACGAAATTTCGGATCGATTCGAAATTTTGATTCAAAATTTCGTATTGATTCGAAATTTCGGGTCAAATTTCGAATTGATAAAAAAAATAAAAAAATCGATTTTTAATCTTTTTAAAAAAATGCTTAAAAGATCCTAAAAATTCTAAAGATAAAGAGACTTTTTACTGCAGAATATTATAAACTGCCCGGCAGGACCTCTACAGTATAATTAATGCAGCATATGATTCTGCACACTGCCGGACAGCACCTCTACAGTATAATTAATGCAGCATATGAATCCTCACACTGCCGGACAGCACCTCTACAGTATAATAATGCAACATATGATTCTGCACACTGCCGGGCAGCACTTCTGTAGTATAATTAATGCAGCATATGAATCCTCACACGGCCGGGCAGAACCTCTACAGTAGTGATGGGCTGACACCCTGTGTTCGGCTCACATTCGAACTCGAACTTTTGAAAAATTTCGAATTCGAACGAGAACACGATTCAAACTCAATGCAAGTCTATGGGGCTCAAAAGTTTGAATTATAAAGTGCCCTCCAAAAGGGCATATATGCAAGATATTGGCCAATAAAAGGTGTATTGGGGTCCGGGTACTGCCCTGGGGGACAGGAAACAATGAAAATAAAGTAAAGAAAAATGTTTTTTTAAAAAAATAAAGAAATGAGCACCGATTTGGATACCGACTAACTATCGAATTTGAAATTAACTATCAAATGGATATCCATTTGATAGTTAGTTAATTTCAAATGTTAAAAAAGGTGTGGGAAATGTTTTACCCCATAGGCTTCAATGTTAAAAAAGGTGTGGGAAATGTTTTACCCCATAGGCTTCAATGTTAAAAATATTCCCGTATTAATTAAATATCTAATAAACTGTTGCTTATAATATTCTGCAGTAAAGAATCTCTTTATTGTTAGATTTTGTAGGATCTTTTGAGCATTTTAAACAAAAAAATTAAAAAACAAATCAATTTTTTATTTTATTTATCAATTCGAATCGATCCGAAATCTCGAATCAAATCACCGAATCAACACGAAAACGGTCCGAAACGACCTGAAACAAAAAAAATCACTTGGAAAAAAGAAACGAAACAACATTTTTAGCGGTGCACATCTCTACTGAAATATACTATACTCAATGTTCAAAAGCTCCTGCAGGAACCCAACATCAAATAACTCCATCTGGCTTTATGCTGGAGCGAGTCAGAGGAATTTAATTTCTTGGTCCCCAGAACATGTTCCTAATGTTGCAGAATACCAAAACATTACAGTCAATGTGCTGCAGCTCACAGGGCAGCTCTCTGCATCCCTAACGGACACTATTATATTATTACAATGTATCTATAGACTTTACATACATTGTTACAGTGTGAGTAAAGGAAAGTAGTTTTCCATAAACCTACTGTTTTCTCAAAGGGGTTTTATGGAAAGCCACTTGGTAGTGAAAGGGTCAATTATTATTATTATTGTTATTATCATTAATAATTTTATGTATTTTTCTTAAGTTAATTCATAGATTAAGCATTTTTCCTGCTGTTTTACAGACATCATCAACGTGATTTATTGAAGAAGCAAGTTCAAAGAGTCAGAATGGCTCAACATGATCCGGTGTCTCCAGCTGTAGAGCAGACACAGAGTTACATTCCGTGTTTTGACTAAATACTGTGTTATTAAAGCAAGGTAGAAACGTTCTCATGTTCATAAGGGAGATATGTTCTCATGTTCATAAGGGAGATATGTTCTCATGCCCATAAGGGAGATATGTTCTCATGCCCATAAGGGAGAAACGTTCTCATGCTCATAAGGGAGATATGTTCTCATGCCCATAAGGGAGATACGTTCTCATGCTCATAAGGGAGATATGTTCTCATGCTCATTAGTGAGATACGGTCCATGCTCATAAGGGAGACACGTTCTCATGCTCATTAGTGAGATACGTTCTCATGCTCATTAGTGAGATACGTTCTCATGCTCATTAGTGAGATACGTTCTCATGTTCATAAGGGAGATACGTTCTCATGCTCATTAGTGAGATACGTTCTCATGCTCATAAGTGAGATACGGTCCCATGCTCATTAGTGAGATACGTTCTCATGTTCATAAGGGAGATACGTTCTCATGCTCATAAGGGAGATACGTTCTCATGTTCATAAGGGAGATACGTTCTCATGCTCATTAGGGAGATATGTTCTCATGTTCATAAGGGAGATACGTTCTCATGCTCATTAGTGAGATACGTTCTCATGCTCATTAGGGAGATACGTTCTCATGCTCATTAGTGAGATACGTTCTCATGCTCATTAGGGAGATATGTTCTCATGCTCATTAGTGAGATACGTTCTCATGCTCATAAGGGAGATACGTTTTCATGTTCATAAGGGAGATACGTTCTCATGCTCATTAGGGAGATATGTTCTCATGCTCATTAGTGAGATACATTCTCATGCTCATAAGGGAGATACGTTTTCATGCTCATAAGGGAGATACGTTCTCATGCTCATAAGGGAGATACGTTCTCATGCTCATAAGGGAGAGCTAGTCTTGTCCTATTATTTCATGGAAGCTGGGAGGTTACAGAACTTCTGGGTAATGGATGGACAGGCGTCTGAATAGTTGATCGTATAATCATATGTTGGCTGTTCCCAAAGTTGAAAATGGAGAAGAAAGTACAACATTTCATAAACGACTTGCTATGAGACTCTTCCTTTCTTCCAGTCAGACACTTTGACGTCTGCAGACATGGAGCATCTTAATCACACAATGGCGACACACTTTATTATGCGGGGAATTTCTGATGACCCAAAACTTCAGGTTCTGATCTTCCTTCTGGTTCTCTTCATTTATCTCATCACCATTGGCAGTAACATGACCATCCTTCTCCTGGTCTGTCTGGACCTTCAGCTTCACACCCCCATGTACTTCTTCCTGGGCAACCTGGCTATAGTAGACATTTCTTCTGCCACAGTGTCTCTACATAACATTCTTATTGTATTTATAACAGGGAACAGGTCTGTTTCTTATGTTAACTATTTCTCACAAATGTTCTTCTTCGGGGTCTTCATATGCAGTGAGTTGCAGTTCCTCATGGTGATGAGCTATGATCGCTATGTGGCCGTATGCAACCCTCTACGATACACAGTGATTATGAGCAGTAGAGTCTGCTTCCTCTTGGCCATGTTTTGTTGGGTTTTTAGTCTCCTAGATAACGTACCTTTAACAATTTTAATGTCAGGCATCTCCTGCTACAAGTCCAACGTCATCAACCATTTCATATGTGACCCCATACCCCTTCTGAAGCTTTCGTGCAGTGACACTAGAGTCACAGAGAAGTTCTCCCTTATCAACGGACTGTTGTTTTTTTACATTATCCCTTTCCTTGTCATTTTTACGCCTTATGTTTTCATTATTGTCACCATCCTGAAGATCCCCTCGAACACTGGGAAGCGTAAAGCCTTCTACACCTGCTCATCGCACCTCACTGTGGTCATCTTACTCTACGTGATCCTCAACTGTCAATACACAAGACCAGTGACGGAGGAGAGCATGGACTCCATCAAACTCTTGTCTCTCTTCAACACTGCGGCCATCCCAATATTAAACCCCTTGATTTACAGCCTAAATAACAAGGACGTAAAGTCTGCTCTGAGAAGAAGGTGGACACATTTTCGCAAGACTTATTAGGTAATAACATACCTGTAAAAAAGCCTTGTATTCATTGTATTTATTATCCCCTTCACTTTTCAGCCATTTTACCCCCTTCTTCTTGGACTGAACCCATTATGACCGTTGTTTTGTTCATCAGGTTTACACACTGTTTGAAGTCATATTTTAGAGCAAAACCCCCACATACTATATATCGCTTTTTGGTCAGACTCAGCTAATTCAAAATATTTCATTGCTACTTGTATATTTTGTATCCCATCTGTGTTACCACAATAAAATGGCAAACATTTTAATAACTTTTTAGGATTTCAGTTATTTTCAGCATGTAGATTGATTTTTCCAGGAAAAAAATAATTTTAACCAAAAATTTAAAAATGTTTCATTTGTGTTTTGGCACATTGAGTTTCATGAATAAAGTGACATTGTATATAAAACCAGAACATGGAATCACTTTTTAATTAATTAAAATACATGAAATTTTCTATTTTTTAATCTCTAAACAATAATGGTAATTATGGGAGTGGGGGACTTTTTTTATACACATTTACAGTATTTACTTAGAAGTACATATTTTGGGGTCTTTTAGCAACATAGATAAGGGGATCTAAAAGCACCCCTGGATTTACTATACCTGTTTTTTTGGTGATGGTAGGTTGGTAACATCATCATATCATCACACCCAGGGCCAGATTTATAACTAGGTAGAATAGGCATGTGCCTACAGGCGCCTGCCGCAAGGGGGCACCTTACTATGTGTAAAGAAAAAACAAAACATGTTTTTAAAAATCATTTAGACCTCTGTGTCTCTGGAGCCCTAAGAGCTAGAGGGACATATGAGGTATCATTGGAAAGGCCAAATTACAGCCATTTCAGTGATACCAAACGTAACCAGGTTAGATTTATGATAAAATAAATTATCAAATAAAATATTATTGTTCTCTTTTTATTATATTTTTTCTAGCGTAGCACTATTATTCAGTTTACAATTATGAATGAACCATGATGCAGCGCTAACTCACCTTTTCATTTCTCAACCTATCAACAAGTGTGGAGCTGATGATGTAACGCATTGTTTCATCGACAACCTAGACTGTGGCACTGCAGTGAAAAGAGACAGGGGAGTTTGGAACCTGCATCTCTAAATTGTACACCGCACACGGTTAGGTGAGGTGTCATTGGAAAGGTCAGAGTCTGGTCTTTACAATGATACCAAACATGACCCTGTAATGTGTAAAAATAAAAAATTGGAAAAAAGTAAATGCAAAATGTATTTTTTTCTGTTCTACGCAAGAGGCAATATATGCTTTTATGTAAAAAAACAAACAATAACGCTGCACTAACTCAACTAAGGCAATGTCAGGACTCACCTCAGACTGGAACACATGGTGGGGGAAGATGCTGACTGGGAGACACAGCCCCGGCGTTAGTAGAAGGAACAGGATACAATGTGGTTTCCCCAGCACAGCAACCAGGCCCTGCCCCGCCTGTGTTTGGGGAGTTACATAGTTACATAGTTATATAGGCTGAAAAAAGACATGCGTCCATCGGGTTCAGCCTCTCCCACATAACCTACTGCTGTTGATCCAAAAGAAGGCAAAAAACCCAGTCTGAAATGCTCGCCAATATGCAACATACTGGGAAAAAATTCCTTCTTGACCCCAGAATGGCAGTCAGATTTCTCCTTGGATCAAGAAGCTTTTACCCACATATTAAATATTATAACCCTTAATATTCTGTGTCTGCAGGAAGTCATCCAGTCGTTTTTTAAAAGTCTGTACAGACTCTGACCCAACCACCTCAACAGGCAGAGAATTCCACAGCTTTATTGTTCTCACCGTAAAATAACCCTTCCTATGCTTTAAGCTAAATTTTCTTTCTTCCAGTCTAAATGGATGACCCCGTGTCCTGTGTATAGTCCTGTTAATGAATAGGTTATCAGACAATGGTTGATAATGGCCCCGTATATATTTATATAAGGTTATCAGATCCCCTCTAAGGCGCCTTTTCTCTAAACTAAACAGGTTTAAGCTTGTTAGTCTTTCCTCATAACTTAACCCTTCCATCCCCCTTATTAATTTAGTTGCCCGTCTCTGCACTTTTTCTAGCAATATAATATCTTTTTTTAAGACAGGTGCCCAAAATCACACGGCATATTCAAGGTGCGGCCTGACCATTGATTTATACAGAGGCAAAATTATGTTTTCATCCCGTGAGTGAACTCCCCTTTTAATGCATTCCAGTACTTTGCTGGCCTTGGCGGCTGCTGTTTGACATTGCACATTGTTACTTAGTTTGAAGTCTATGATTATTCCCAAATCCTTCTCCTGCTTGGATTTCCCTAACTCCGTACCATTTAGGGTATAAATTGCTTGTGTGTTCTTCACTCCAAAGTGCATAACTTTGCATTTATCTAGATTAAATTTCATCTGCCATTTAAGTGCCCAGTCCCCCAATCTATCTAAATCCCTCTGCAGCGAAGTAACATCCTGCTCACATTGTATTTCTTTTCCTAGCTTTGTGTCATCTGCAAACACTGATACATGACTTTCAATGCCTATCTCAAGGTCATTTATAAATAAATTGAATAATATTGGTCCTATAACAGACCCCTGAGGGACACCACTTACCACTGGTGTCCATCTTGAAAATGTACCATTTATGACCACTCTCTGTACCTTATCTTTTAGCCAGTTTTCTATCCAAGAACAAGTATTTTCATCTAGACCATTTTTTCTTAATTTAAATAGTAACCTTTTGTGTGGAACTGTGTCGAAAGCTTTGGCAAAATCTAAGTAAATCACATCCACTGCGACCCCCTGATCTATACTTCTACTTACTTCCTCATAGAACGTAATTAGGTTAGTCTGACATGATCTGTGTTTCATGAAACCATGCTGATTTTTGCCAATTACATTATACCTCCCAATAAATTCCTGAATATTATCCCTTAGTAACCCCTCAAATACTTTCTCAGCCACAGATGTTAAGCTCACAGGTCTATAATTCCCAGGCACAAATTTTAAACCTTTCTTAAATATAGGGACCACGTCAGCTTTTCTCCAATCCTCTGGTACTATTCCTGAAATAAAAGAATCTTGAAAGATTAAGAACAGAGGTTTACATATTTCAACACATAGCTCTCTCAGTACTCGCGGATGAATTCCATCTGGCCCTGGGGCTTTATTAACATTCACATTGTTTAATTTCTGTAAAACCTTGTCCTGAGTCAACCAGTCACTTTGTATTAGTAAGTTTTTATTAATGAATTTCATGTCTCCTGTTATAGGTTTCTCTTTGATAAATACTGAAGAAAAATAATCATTTAAAATTTCTGCCTTATCCTGATCTTCAGTTAACAATAGCCCTGACTCAGATTTTAGTGAACCTACATTTTCACTCTTGGTTTTTTAGAATTTATGTACCTAAAGAATCTTTTAGGGTTGGTCTTGCTCTCTTTGGCTATTTCTTTTTCATTATCTAGTTTAGCCCATCTAATCGCATTTTTACATGCTTTATTGGCTACCCTATATGCTTTATAGGATGCCTCAGATTTATCAGATTTAAAAACTTTAAATGCCTTCTTTTTATTTTTCATTTCCTTAGTTACCTTCCTACTAAGCCACATTGGTTTCAGTCTGTTTCTTTTATATTTATTAACCAGTGGAATATATTGTGACGTGTACTTTTCTAGTGTTAGTTTAAAGATATTCCACTTATCCTCAGTGTTTTTCCCGTGAAAGAGTTTCTGCCAGTCAATGACATTGAGAGCTTCCTTTATTTTAATAAAGTTGGCCTTTTTAAAATTATATATTTTAGCATGCCCCTTATGAATGTGTTTTTTTGAGTTTATTTCAAAAGTCACCATATTATGGTCGCTATTTCCCAACTGTTCCTTTACATTAATATTTGAGAAAAGATCCACATTATTTGTTATAACCAGGTCCAGACAGTTATCCTCTCTAGTTGGTGTTTCTACCAGTTGTGACATGAAGGTATCATTTAAAATGTTCAGGAACCGGATTCCCTTTGCTGAATTACTAGTCCCACTATCCCAATTAATGTCCGGGTAATTAAAATCTCCAATAATTAAAGTGCTACCGTGATCTGCAGCCTTCCTAATTTGCTCTAACAGTTGTTCTTCCTCATCATTATCTATATTAGGTGGTTTATAGCATATGCCAACCAATAGTTGACTTCCCTGTTTATTCCCCAAGGAAATATTTACCCATAAGGATTCCACATTTCCCTCATCGCTTTCCAGTTGTGTAATATTAGGCTTTAAATCCTGATTTACATATAAACACACTCCACCCCTTTCTTATGTTTCCTATCCCTTCTAAACAATGTATAACCGTTTAAGTTTACAGCCCAGTCATGCGTTTCGTCCCACCACGTTTCTGTTATTCCAATTATGTCGTATTGCTTAGTGTATGCTATTACCTCTAGTTCCCCCATCTTATTATTGAGGCTCCTTGCATTAGCAAGCATACATTTAATGTTGTCTCTACCCACACATGCTGAATGCGACTTTACATTACATGCCTCCACTGTTCTGACATTACCCATCCCCCCGGCTCCACCCCCCTTAGTCTGAACTGAAACCCTTCCGCTATCTGCTCTGTCTCCATTTTGTAAGATACTGTATCCCTCCCCCCCTTCCACTAGTTTAAAGTCTCCTCCAACCTTTTAACCATCCTCTCCCCTAGCACAGCAGACCCTCTTCCATTCAGGTGCAATCTATCACAACTATACAGATTGTACCCCAGTGCAAAATGAGCCCAGTGCTCTAAAAACCCAAAGCCCTCCTTCCTGCACCAAGCTTTAAGCCACGCATTGACCTCCCTAATCTCCCGCTGCCTTTCCGCTGTAGCACGTGGCACAGGTAGGATCTCAGAAAATACTACCTTGGAGGACCTCTTCTTCAATTTACTTCCTAATTCCCTGAAATCATTCTTCAGGTCCTTCCATCTTCCGCTTACTTTGTCATTGGTACCAATATGGACCATGACAGCTGGGTCATCTCCAGCCCCTCCCAATAATCTATCAACTCTGTCAACCACATGCCTAACACGGGCACCCGGCAGACAGCAAACTGTCCGGTTAAGGCGATCAGCGCGACAGATTACCCTGTCTACTCTCTAATAATAGAGTCCCCTACCACCACAACCTGTCTAGGCTTACTTGCCCTCTTTATCCCTCCCTTACTTGGTGGGCTGATCCCCCGGCTGTTAGAGGGAGCAGCCTCCAGTACTGCTACACCTGAGCTGCTGCACCCAACATCTTCGCTCAAGGGGCAAATCTGTTGGTGTGCGCAAGATCAGGACTAGCCAACCTTTTCCTCTTCCCTCCCCCCCTGCTACCACGTGTCACTGACACCCAGCTACCAACCTGTTCCCCGGTTAACTCCACTCCTCCCACACCCCTAGATTCCTCAACTATACTTTGCTCCGTGAGAAGCAGGCTCCTTTCAAGATTGTCAATCTGCCTCAGTGTTACGATTTGCCCTTCCAGATCTCCAATATGAGCTTCCAGAAGAGCTACACGTTCACACTTGCTACAGAGATATGGACCCTGGAAGGATTCCTCCAGACATGCATACATGCAGCAGGATGTGCACTGGGTCAAACCTTCAAGCTTGCTAACACTCATACCCACAACACGATAACAAATATATAAACAACAATTGATACCTGTTATTTGAACTCCTGTTTTTAACTCCACTTGAAAATAGCCCACTTAAAAAGTAGACCACCTCAAGCCCTTGTGAGCAAGCTCAGTGAGCTGCCATTGAGATTATGTAGCCATACAAGTGAAATCACCTGACAGGCTACACGCCCCCAATTAACAAGTCACCAGCCACCCAGGGAAAAAAAAACAACCAAAAAGCACAACAGAAATAAAAAAAAATGGATTGGACAGGGAGGTGATGACAGCGGCTGGGAGGCTGGGCCATGAGTCTATGACCTCAGGAGACAGGGAACCCCAGTCAATCATGCTGAGTCATACTCCACCTCCAGAGGGGGTGGACCAAGGAGGCGGGGCTCTGACTATATAAACCAGTAACACAATCATATCATTGCTTAGTTGTTGTCTAACTTGCCTATAGACACAAGCAAGCTCAATAGTTCCTACCTGGGACCTGACCCTTCTTCAAAGACCTTCCGTACCTAACCTTTGACTCCCTTCATCGACTCTTTGCCTGATTTACCGACCACGAGATTTGCCTGCCGATATTGTACTTCGCCAACCAACCCTGCATATCAAGGTTCAACCTTGAGACTCTTGACAATACAACTAAGCCTGAACATGGACCTCACAGGTATAACAGAGACTCTCAACGCCCTGACCCACCAAATGGGGGTTCTCACCCAGACCATCCAAGGTTCCCAATGTCACCACTCTCCTTCGTGAACGTCAACGCTGCATACAGCTGCTTCGTCACACCTTAGCACGAGCCAAAGATTCCCACAAGGGTCAAGCGGACAAAAAGAGGAGGGAAGCACCGTCATATCAAGTCGGTCAAAAGGTGTGGCTTTCCTCGCGCAATATACGGCTCTTATGCCCGTCAAAAAAGCTAGGACCAAGATTCATAGGGCCCTATGTCATCGACAAAGTGGTGAACCCCTCTGCCGTTCGTCTCCAGCTCCTTCAAGGTTCAAAATCCATCCTACGTTTCATGTGTCTCTTCTGAAGCCATGGACTCCTGATCCGTTCCGTAAGACGACTCCTCCGCCTCCTATAACTGTCGCTTCAGATCCCGAATTCAAAGTCCAGGCCATAATCGATTCTCGTTGGCATGGACGTTCCTTGCAATACCTCATCCAATGGAAAGGCTACGGTCCTGAGGAACGATCCTGGGAACCCGCTTCCAACCTCCGAGCTTCCCGTCTGGTCCGATGGTTCCATCTCCTTCATCCGACCAAGCCTGCCCCTGGTCGCCCCTGGAGGGGCCGCCTGGGGGGATTATGTCAGGACTCACATCAAACTGGAACCACATGGTGGGGGAAGATGCTGACTGGGAGACACAGCCCCGGCATCGGTAGAAGAAACAGGATACAATGTGGTTTCCCCAGCACTGCAACCAGGCCCTGCCCCGCCTGTGTTTGGGGAGTTCCCCCACAGGGATTGGACAGGGAGGTGATGACAGCGGCTGGGAGGCTGGGCCATGAGTCTATGACCTCAGGAGACAGGGAACCCCAGTCAATCATGCTGAGTCATACTCCACCTCCATAGGGGGTGGACCAAGGAGGCGGGGCTCTGACTATATAAACCAGTAACACAATCATATCATTGCTTAGTTGTTGTCTAACCTGCCTATAGACACAAGCAAGCTCAATAGTTCCTACCTGGGACCTGACCCTTCTTCAAAGACCTTTCGTACCTAACCTTTGACTCCCTTCATCGACTCTTTGCCTGATTTACCGACCACGAGATTTGCCTGCCGATATTGTACTTCGCCAACCAACCCTGCATATCGAGGTTCAACCTAGAGACTCTTGACAATACAACTAAGCCTGAACATGGACCTCACAGGTATAACAGAGACTCTCAACGCCCTGACCCACCAAATGGGGGTTCTCACCCAGACCATCCAAGGCCTCCAGACTGGGCAGGATCAACTTCGTATCCACATGAGAGAACTACAGGGAGCTCCACCACCTTACCAAGGTCCCTTGGAACCCCCACAAGCACAGAACCAACATGCTCCAGAACCCCCGATACCGTTACCTGAACGATTCACAGGTGACCGTAGCAAGTATATTACTTTCCATACGGCCTGCCAAATTATGTTTTCTCTAAAACCTCGAACCTATCACTCTGAAGACATAAGGATTCAAACAGTCATATCACTACTTTCTGGAGAACCACAAGCCTGGGCACACCATTTACTCCTCACAAATAGTCCTACCCTGGAGACGTGGGCTTCGTTCATCACCGCCCTAAACACACTATATGACGACCCACTACGTAAAGATACGGCCGAGCGGGCCGTACGTGCTACCAAACAAGGTCGCAGACCTGCAGAGGAGTATATCACCTAGTTTAAAACCCATGCGCTTGAGACCGAATGGAATGAGGCTGCACTCATCAGCCAATACCGTCTGGGGCTGTCTGAAGCCATCAAAGACGAGCTCTCAAGAGGCGATCTACCTCACACATTAGAGGCACTCATGCAATTAACCCTAACGATCGACCGATGTATGAGAGAGCGTCGTCTGGAAAGGAATCCATTCCCCTTGTGGCTGTACGCCGCCTTCCTCGACTACTCCCAGCTGACTCCACAGCCATTATCCCATATCATGGTGGGGAGATAAGAGAGGAACCAATGCAACTGGGTGCCACCAGTCGCCGTCTTCCACCAGAGGAACTCAACCATCGCAGAACCCAGCACTTAAGCCTATACTGTGCCAGTCCCAACCACCTTCGTGCCGCCTGCGCTGAGAGAAGCGACAGGGGAGGTAAGGACACACCATCTCTCCATCCAGATAATTCATGTCTTTTGTCCTACTTATCCCTGCTCATCTCTTTGCAGTGGAACAATAAGACGATCTACACCCGAGCCATGGTGGACTCCAGAGCCAGCGGCAATTTTCTGGATGTTGAATATGCACGACTCATTAATGTACCGAAACAAAATAAAACCACACCTATAAATATACATATGGTTGATGGGTCATTATTATGCTCAGGAACTGTCACATCTGAAACCCAACCCGTCCACATGGCGATAGGTATGGGACATACCGAACAAATAAGATTTGATTTGGTAGCAACACCCGTTTTTCCCATCATCTTGGGTCTCCCTTGGTTACGTTTGCATGACCCTCTCATCCATTGGGGACCGGGTAAAATACGTTTCACCTCCTATTATTGCAGGACTCATTGCACAAAGTCTCCCCAAACAGGTTTCTTAAACTCGGTCCTAGACATAAATATGCGGAAGAGCACAGTAGAGGTCCCCGAACCTTACAAAGAATATGCTGATGTCTTTGACAAACAAGGAGTTGAGATCCTACCCCCTCATCGCTCCTACGACTGTCCCATTGATTTGGTTTAAGGTGATACTATCCCTTACGGTCGTTTATACCCCCTGTCACAACCTGAATTAACGGTCTTGAAAGAGTACATTCATGAAAATCTAGAAAAGGGCTTCATACGACCATCCACATCACCTGCAGGTGCAGGAATCTTCTTTGTTAGTAAAAAAGATGAGGGTCTCAGACCCTGCATAGACTACAGAGAACTAAACGATATCACAATAAAAAATCGTTACCCGCTTCCACTCATCCCCGAATTGATGGAGCTCCTTCAGAGGGCAACTATATTTTCCAAGCTAGATCTACGAGGAGCCTACAACCTTGTACAAATAAAAATGGGCCATGAATGGAAAACAGCCTTTAGAAGCAGATATGGACACTATGAATATCTCGTCATGCCCTACGGGCTCTGTAATGCCCCAGCTACTTTTCAACACTTTGTTAATGACATATTTAGGGATCTACTCGACCAATATGTTGTGGCATATCTCAACGACATTCTTGTCTACTCAGAATCCATAGAGGACCATCGAGTACATATGAAAGAAGTCCTATTCAGACTCAGAAAACATTGGTTGTATGCTAAAATCGAGAAGTGTATATTTGATTCCCAAAAGATATCATTCTTAGGTTTTATACTATCTCCAGGACATGTACAAATGGATCTTGAAAAACTCATTGCCATCACTAAGTGGCCAACACCCGACTCCAGAAAAGAGGTCCAACAATTTTTAGGTTTTTCAAATTTTTACCGCAGATTCATACGAGATTTTTCCAAACTAGCACGTCCACTCACAACATTAACCAGCACCAAGACAAGCTTCTGTTGGTCTCAAGAAGCAGACATTGCCTTCAGAGCATTGAAAAGGCGATTTTCCTCTTCACCCATTCTCTCTCTTCCGGATCCCAACCAACCCTTCTTCCTAGAGGTTGATGCCTCCGAGTATGCCACAGGTGCCATCCTCTCCCAACGTGATAAAGTCACCAATATTCTTCATCCCGTAGCATATCACTCCAAAATCATGGAAGCAGCAGAACTAAACTATGATGTAGGAGACAAGGAATTGTTGGCAATAAAAAAGGCGTTAGAAGAATGGAGACATCTATTAGAAGGTGCCCTCCATCCGGTAACCATATATACCGACCACAGGAATCTCGAATATCTGCGCTCTGCAAAAAGACTCCGTCCTCGCCAGGCCAGATGGGCCTTATTCTTCTCCAGATTCAATTTCCACATTACTTATCGACCGGGACACAAGAACCTTAAAGCAGATACGCTTTCCCGACTACCCCCACACCTACCAAGACTCCTTGCTCTGATACCATACTCCGGACTGATCATTTTCTCTCCGCTATGACCACCACACCTTCCCACAGAGAACTACTCGAACTCTGCCATGACTCCCCATCGGCTGGTCACGGAGGCGTCAAGAAAACTGAACATCTTATATGCAGATATGATACCTGGCCGAATATGAAGAAAGACATAGAAGAATATGTGAATAGCTGTCCCACCTGTGCACGATCGAAACATACCATGGGGAAAACGTCGGGTCTCCTCCAACCCATACCGGTACCCTCTCGTCCTTGGGCAGAAATATCGGTTGACTTCATTACAGATCTCCCCCCTTCAAAAGGACATACCACTATCATGGTAGTGGTAGATCATTTTTCTAAAATGGCCCACTTTGTAGGATGTAAAGGATTGCCTACTGCAGCACAAACCACGACCATGTTTCACGACCACATTTTCCACCTGAATGGCACCCCTACGTCCATCATCTCCGACCGAGGCTCGCAATTTACCTCAAGATTCTGGAAAGCCCTTTGCAAATCCCTTCACATATCCAGTCGTCTCTCAGCAGCCTTCCCCCCACAAACCAACGGTCAAACCGAACGTACCAATCAAACCCTTGAGCAATATTTAAGATGCTACTCCACTCAATCTCAAGACAACTGGATAGACCTCCTTACTACAGCCGAGTTCGCATATAACAGCGGATACCACTCCTCCATCAAAACCACGCCATTTTATGCTACTTATGAATACCACCCCGTTCTCCTACCTAGTACACTTCGTCAGACACCGGTTCCCAATGTCACCACTCTCCTTCGTGAACGTCAACGCTGCATACAGCTGCTTCGTCACACCTTAGCACGAGCCAAAGATTCCCACAAGGGTCAAGCGGACAAAAAGAGGAGGGAAGCACCGTCATATCAAGTCGGTCAAAAGGTGTGGCTTTCCTCGCGCAATATACGGCTCTTATGCCCGTCAAAAAAGCTAGGACCAAGATTCATAGGGCCCTATGTCATCGACAAAGTGGTGAACCCCTCTGCCGTTCGTCTCCAGCTCCCTTCAAGGTTCAAGATCCATCCTACGTTTCATGTGTCTCTTCTGAAGCCATGGACTCCTGATCCGTTCCGTAAGACGACTCCTCCGCCTCCTATAACTGTCGCTTCAGATCCCGAATTCAAAGTCCAGGCCATAATCGATTCTCGTTGGCATGGACGTTCCTTGCAATACCTCATCCAATGGAAAGGCTACGGTCCTGAGGAACGATCCTGGGAACCCGCTTCCAACCTCCGAGCTTCCTGTCTGGTCCGACGGTTCCATCTCCTTCATCCGACCAAGCCTGCCCCTGGTCGCCCCTGGAGGGGCCGCCTGGGGGGGATTATGTCAGGACTCACATCAAACTGGAACCACATGGTGGGGGAAGATGCTGACTGGGAGACACAGCCCCGGCATCGGTAGAAGAAACAGGATACAGTGTGGTTTCCCCAGCACTGCAACCAGGCCCTGCCCCGCCTGTGTTTGGGGAGTTCCCCCACAGGGATTGGACAGGGAGGTGATGACAGCGGCTGGGAGGCTGGGCCATGAGTCTATGACCTCAGGAGACAGGGAACCCCAGTCAATCATGCTGAGTCATACTCCACCTCCAGAGGGGGTGGACCAAGGAGGCGGGGCTCTGACTATATAAACCAGTAACACAATCATATCATTGCTTAGTTGTTGTCTAACCTGCCTATAGACACAAGCAAGCTCAATAGTTCCTACCTGGGACCTGACCCTTCTTCAAAGACCTTCCGTACCTAACCTTTGACTCCCTTCATCGACTCTTTGCCTGATTTACCGACCACGAGATTTGCCTGCCGATATTGTACTTCGCCAACCAACCCTGCATATCGAGGTTCAACCTAGAGACTCTTGACAGGCAACAGTTTCTGCCCCTTCTATTGATTTGAGAGCAGAGAGAAACTGTTTTTCAGTTTTTTAAATGTTTATTTCAAATGTTTTTTTTAATGTTTTTTTAATTTTTTAGTTTTCCCCAAAACGAGAATTTAAGAAGTAATTTTGGATTTTTTTTTGGGGGGGGCACTCCACATTTCTGTGCCTAATGGCTCCTGAGATGCAAATCCGACCGTGAAAAAGAAAAAGGGCAACATTATTATGCCATTTTTATTTATTTTACTACAGTTACTGTATATCCCATATAATAGATCAGGTGTCTCTCTTTTCAAAAAAGGGTTTTGGGGCTCCTAGTCATTAATATAACAGAGAATCGGGGGTGTAAATGACCCACAGCTTACTGCAGAGTAAAATTGTTTGCTGTTACAGTTTTGATGACGCAGTGTCATGTTCCTGTTTGGTGTCATTTGCGAGGCCAAAGCCCGAGGAACTGTAATGGCTCTTGACCAGGATGATGAGGGAACCTTTGGTGTATCTATGAGATGGTTTTTAAAGTCAAGTTTTTACAGGAAATGCTTGTAAACTCTACAAATATTGGATGAGGGTCGGGGGAATCCTTGATTCCAGTATCGATGCACTCTGACGGCTTATCGATATTCAAATAAATAAGAACATGATACCTTTTTTATAGGATTAATTGGTGCTTCAAGCTGTGTTTCAGCTCCTTCACTTTCAGAAGTAAAAGATGGTGGAAACGAGACACGTGCACAGCCCTAAATTTCATTTTGTTTTGGCAAATTTAAGAATCCAAAATGTTTGGATTTCAAAATATTCAGAGTTTGCCGGATCGGATCGATCCAAAATTTTGGACATATCTGAAAATGCCTTAAATTTTGCAGACATGCATATTTTTAGTCCCTATACCCCCTATACATCCTCTATACTCCTACCACCCTGTTAAACCCCCCTTTTACTTCTACAAAACCCCACCATTTATAATGTCTCCTAAACCCCCCTCTACACTCCCAAATGTTAGGGTTATCTCTAAGGTTTGGTTCCTCTTAGGGTCAGGTTATTATTACAGTTAGGGCTAATGTCTGACTTGTTCAGTTTGTGTTAGGGTTACTTTAAGGCTGGCTGTCCAATGGGTCCATATTTGTGCGAACGTGCAATTGTCCGTCGTCTTCTGTCATCGTCCGACCAATCCCACAACACGGAGGAGATTTAGCCCTAGTCCACTGCCTCTGACTTCCATCGGATGACTTCAGATGACTTTGTGTGACTACAACAGACTAGCGAGCTTTCCCATTTGAATGGAATTTGTCAGAAAAAAAGATGAATTGTATAGTTAAGCCGCTGTGCCGCGGCAGGAAAATTTCCCATAGAGAAGTGATTCAGTTCAAGAGGCGAATCCCATAGGTGTAAAATAATGGATTTTTTTATTATTCACCCATTTATTCTTTTCACTTGCAGCAAAAAGCCTTTTTTTATTTATAGATTTTTTTTGAATATTTTGAGGTTTTTTTTGTACTTTATAGGTGAAAATTTTGATTCCCGATTTTTTTAAAAGGCCTTTTCCTTCGCTGTCGAACTGAAGGAAAAAACCCACAGCCGAACGTTGTCGAAGACCTGAAGGAGGCTCTGACTGCTGTCCCTGGTGCTGAAAGGTCTTCAATAAGCCCTTTCAGCACCTGGGACAGCAGCCAGAGTTTCTTTCATGTTTTCAGCAGCATTTGGCGTGTTTTTTTTCCAGTTCGGCAGCGTTCGGCGGTCTTCCCAGTCGAACGATCTGGGTCATCCACAGTCGCTTGCAGCGGAGGACACAGATCGTTCAATAAAGTTGTCTGTAGTTTGACGTCCAAGTCGGTCGTCCAACTATGGTCCCAGTGGACGGCCAACCTTAGGCTTATTGATTTTGTATGTTGTAGGGTTAGGGTTACTTTTAAGGTTGGGTTAGTGCTATGGTTAGAGTCACTGTTAGACTTATTCTCTTTGTGTTACGGTCACGGTTACTGTTTGTATTAAGGTTGGAGTTCAGATAACTTCTAGGTTTGGATTATTCTTAGGGTTACAGTTACTGTTTATGTTTGGGTTAGGGCTAGAGTTGCAAGAAGCATTTTATTTCAGGTAAAAAAACAAGATTTTGACTTGATGCGGAAATTTGTGGAGCAATTCAATAAAATTTTCTCCTTTTTGGTTGATTAAAAATTTCAGCAATTTGGAATTTCAGGTGTTCCCGAATCTCCAAAATGCTGATTTTTTTCATCCGAAAATTAATTTGGATTAAAACGATTGTAAATGTCTACTGGAAACCCTGCCGCCCCATTCCTGGTGACCATGAAGAGTATCCGCTGGCTGTAACAGCTGCATTGATTGGGAGAAAAGTAAACATTAATTACAGAAATAGACGTGGTTGAGTAAAATTGGCCTCTGGGGATATTTCCCGCCTCGGGGAGCGTCCCGTCAGACTAAGCAGCAGATTATAAAACCACGGTTCTGGTTCTGTAACAGAGCGCCGAGACCTTGGGCAGAAAATCCAGGTAAACAGGTAAGACTGGTAACAGCCTATAATGTGAAATCCATTACACGGGGCTTTTATTAAATCGGGGGCTGCCGAGGTGTATCTATTCTGCCGCTGGATTAATAGAAGGATAAATAAGATAGAAATGTGCTTTTATATCATGGATTTATCATAAAAACACACTCCCTCCTCATCCTGTGTAGATGACTCCTTCTAGAAGGTCCACAGCAAAGAACTGACACTTATATTTTCCAAATTTCTACCTTTATGGAAATTAATTCAGAGAACGGGGAATTATATTAGAGCTGGACGGTCAAAAACCCCAAGATGGAAACATGACAAACGTTGAGAATCTTTCCGATTTAACTCTTTGTTCTCCATATTACAGGTTTATTTACTTTAACTAAACATTATTTACTAATTTAATAAATCCCTTTGGGAAAATACCTGATTGTGTCTTTCAGTCTTTGTTAAATGATGGGACTTTAGGAGTAATGTGTAACCCGTCCCGCAGTGGCGACTCTAGGAACAATATTTAGGGGGGGCACAGAAGATACCGCAGTCAAAACTGGGGGGGCACTAATAATTTTCACCACTAAATCATATCACTGAATAAAACTAAGGGCCCAATCACCTGTGTGAGCTAAAACACCATCACTAAAGGAAACATTTAGCGCGAGTCGCTAAAACATAGTGCCTGACGACCCACGAACAGATCACCGTGTCTGCAGTAGTCCATGAACAAGGTCGTTTAGCGCACGCTAGGAAAACTCTAAGACCCGGGCTGAGACCCAGCGCTAATGCGGTTGTGTACAGGATAGAACGTTTTTTTTTCCAGTGCCGGGCCATACCTATCCCCCGCCCTCACAAGCTTGAATATGAACACATCCAGTGAATAACCTCACACCCCTGCATTATTAAAATCATCCAAGGTGGCCGTATCATCCATGGTTTGATGCACACATATATTAAGGCTGATGGGCATTGCATGATAAATGCCTCCCGACAGCATGTAGAATCATTACACTGCATTTAATAGATCCAAAAGGAAGGCCAGGTGAGCGACAAAAATTTCCCTGCTGCAGCATATAAATAATACATGTTTCAGGGCAAGACTTATTCACATGTCCCTTTAAACATGGTCCACACAGTCACCCTAATAATCAACCACTTCCATACTATGAATAACCCCCAGCATAAAATGTTTAAAATTAGGCAATATATTAGAATTATATGTATACATAGATATATGTGGATAAAGGATACTTTTATAATAGAGCCGACTGCAACAGCAACGACAATGCGGACCAGATCCATTGCTATAGTGTATGGGGCCGAGAGAACACCTGTGCTGCATTCCTTTCAATTGCCTGTTAATTTTGGGCAAAGATCTGGTTTTTTTGGAGTTAGCACCAGGGTTAAGCAGTAGGTAAAATGGTGCAATTAGCGCCCCTCAAAAAATTAGCGCTGGCACCAACTGATCTGCTAGCTGCAAAAGCGCTAGAGATCTCTAGCGCTCCCCATGTTAAGTAAAGGACGCGGAAAGTACAGTAAGCTCGAGCTACAAATCGCTAATAGCAACGCGCCAAGTGATTTTTCCCGTTTGTAGCAAGAGGCAAAAGATCTGTTGGTCAGGCGCTAGACTCAATTAACCTGGCGCTAGCGCAAAACCATGCCGACACAAGGGTTAACTCACACCAGGTAATAGTGCCCTAAATAAGTATATATAAATAAGATTCCAAAACCCCAGAGTAATGTGATGCAATGATGCCTTTTTATTGTACTAACATGATACTTTATTTGCCGCAGTTCGGCAGTTTTCGCTGAATGTCTGATTGCTCCTTCAGCGACTCCACTTTTAGCAAATTACAGTGACCATTCGCTAAATAGGGAATTCACTTTATTTTCGGCTAAATAAATTCCCCGAAATGTGACAAAAAGCAGAGGATCTAAAGATGATTAGACCCTTTAGATTCTAACTTCCATAATATTATTATTATTATTATTCTTTATTTATAAAGCGCCAGCATATTCCGCAGCGCTGTACAATAAGCACAGTATAGATAGGGTTACAATACATTGAACAACATTTGACAAACAGTACAGGAGGAGATGAGGCCCTATTCCCGTAGGAACTCACAATCTGGGAGGGTTGGGGTTGGAAACAGGAGGAGAGGACTGTAAGGTGAGAGTGATTGATGGTTGTGTCAGTGAGTTGGGGGGGTCGGCTTCTCTAAATAGGAATGTTTTAAGGGAGCGTTTGAAGGAAGAGAAGTTAGGGGAAAGTCTGACAGTAATTACCCCTGAAATGCCATAAACCCAGGGAAATACAATAAAAATATAAACAATGTGGCATTTAGCCTACTCATTAACCCCTAAAATGCCATTGATCAAGGTAAAACATGAAATGAATACACTGTGAGGCATATAGCTAACACATTAACCCCTAAAATGCCATTAATCAAGGAAAAAATAAAATGTATAATGTGAGGGATGAAGCCTACCCATTAACCCTTAATATACAATTAAACCAAGGCAAAAACTAATGTAATACACAATGTAATGTATAGTCTGAACATTAACCACTTCACTGCTGAGACATTTCAACCCTGTGAAAATGCTTAAGTTTAAGTGCCTGTTATTATTTAATGTTTTTTACTTTTATTTCAAACGGAATATGGTCATGTTGGATATCATTGGAAAGGCCAGAATCTGCTCTTTCCAATGACACCTAGATCGTCCATATACGATGCACAGGGACGAAGATACACTGGTCCGAAGAAGTGTGGTAAGCTGGAAGCTGATTTTTGGTGGGGGGGGGCACATGGGGGGGCAAGGAATAACCTAGGGGGGCAATTGCCCCCCTTGCCTCCCTGTAGAGTCGCCTATGCCGTCCCGTTTTATGTATTTATAGGGAGAGTCATATTTAATTGAGTTCATTTATCATGTTGATAAAATGCTGCCTCTGTTTATGATACAATGTATTTTGATTTTTCAATGCACGGAATACTGTTTCTCCTGAGGGAAAGAGTTTGATTCCCAGTTGATTGCGCTGAGATTGAAGCGGCCTCTGAGAATGATCAGAAATATTAAGTGGCTGCAATTGTTTGTTTTCCCTAAAATTTACATTGAATTAATAAGAATTTAATCCTAAAATGTGAGTCATTAATTAATGCATTCATTGTGTAAGAATTTGTAATGAGAATAGAAATATAGAACTAGGGAAAGAAGAGGGAGAAAAAAGAGAAAGCGAGAAAGTCAGAAGAGAGAAGGAGAGAGAAAAAGAAAGGGGAGAGATAGAAAGAGAGAAAGAAAGAGAAACAGGGGAGAAATAGAAAGAAAAAAGTGGAGAGAAAAGAGAGAGAGGAAGAAAGATGGAGAGAAAAAGACAGAGTGAGAAAAGAGAGAGGAACATAGAGAAAGACAGAAAGACAAAGAGAGAGAAAGAGATGGAGAGAGGAATAATGAGAAAAATAGAGAGGGAGAAAGAGAGAGAAAGAAAGAGCGGGAGAGAAAGAGAGAAAAAGAGAGGGAGAAAGTGAAGGGAGAGCGAGAGAGGAAGACAGAGAAAAAAAGAGGAAGAAAAGAGAAAAAAAAAAGCGGTATATAGAGAGAGGTAAAAAAGGAGACAGAGACGTGAGAAAAAATAAAACAAGTCAAGAGACAGAGAGAATGAGAGTTAAGAGAAAGGGAGCAAGAGACAGAGAGAGAGAGACAGAGATACAGAGACAGAGAGAGACAGAGAGAGACAGAGACACAGAGATAGACAGAGACAGAGAGAGAGAGAGAGACACACACAGAGAGAGACAGAGACACAGAGAGAGAGACAGAGACACAGAGAGAGAGAGAGAGACAGAGACACAGAGACACAGAGACAGACACAGAGAGAGACAGAGACACAGAGAGAGAGAGAGACAGAGACACAGAGAGAGAGAGACAGAGACACAGAGAGAGACACAGAGAGAGACAGAGACACAGAGAGAGAGACACAGAGAGACAGAGACACAGAGAGACAGAGGCACAGAGAGAGACACACAGAGAGACAGAGACACAGAGAGAGAGACACAGAGAGACAGAGACACAGAGAGAGAGACACAGAGACACAGAGAGAGAGAGAGACAGAGACACAGAGAGAGAGAGACAGAGACACAGAGAGAGACACACAGAGAGACAGAGACACAGAGAGAGACACACAGAGAGACAGAGACACAGAGAGAGAGACACAGAGAGACAGAGACACAGAGAGACAGAGGCACAGAGACAGAGAGAGAGAGACACAGAGAGAGAGACACAGAGAGACAGAGACACAGAGACAGAGACACAGAGAGACAGAGACACAGAGAGAGAGACACAGAGAGAGAGAGAGACACACAGAGAGAGAGAGAGAGACTGTAAAGCAGCTTCACCTGAACAAGAAACGCACGTCCTCAATGTAACTGCTTCAAACAAACACACGTGCAGGGATTAAGAGAAAAAATCGGAATAAATGTATAAACCACTGAAACCTCCAGAAAAAATGAAGACTCAACCGTGGGTGAAGTAACTTGGAAACCCCAGGTGAGTGTAAGTAAATATCACTGTTCATTGGACGATTCTTTCAAAATTAAACAAAAACACCCCAGATCGCGCTGCCCATTCCTACACAAACTCCATGAATATAGGAAAGGTCAATCTATTTAACCCATTAAACACAAGTAAGAAGCAGGTGTTTTTAATCTTTTATCAGTGTCAGGATGTGATTTCGCACTAGGGGTTGCAGCGGGGTGACTGGTGGGGGGCGGTGGTGTAAGGCCTCCAGGGTTAGTCACTTGTCACCAAACATATGTTCTTGCTTTCATGGGCTTAATCAATAGCAATGACCATAAACTGAAATATATTCTACTCGATGTTCAAAAGCTCCTGCAGGAACCCAACATCAAGTAACTTCATCTGGTTTTATGCTGGAGCGAGTCAGAGGAATTTCATTTCTTGGTCCCCAGAACATGTTCCTAATGTTGCAGAATACCAAAACATTACAGTCAATGTGCTGCAGCTCTCAGGGCAGCTCTCTGCATCCCTAACGGACACTATTATATTATTACAATGTATCTATAGACTTTACATACATTGTTACAGTGTGAGTAAAGGAAAGTAGTTTTCCATAAACCTAATGGTTTCTCAAAGAGGTAAATTGGAAAGCCGCTTGGTAGTGAAGCGATCAATTATTATTATTATTATTAATCTTTATTTATAAAGCGCCAGCATATTCCGCAGTGCTGTACAATGGGCACAGTATAGATAGGATTACAGTACATTGAACAACATTTGTCAAACCAGTACAGGAGGAGATGAGGGCCCTATTCCCGTGGGAATAGTGATGGACTGCAAGGTGAGAGTGATGGACCGGTAGGTAAGAGTGATGGACCGCAAGGTGAGAGTGATGGACTGCAAGGTGAGAGTGATGGACTGCAAGGTGAGAGTGATGGACCGCTAGGTAAGAGTGATGGACTGCTAGGTTAGAGTGATGGACCGCAAGGTGAGAGTGATGGACTGCAAGGTGAGAGTGATGGACCGCTAGGTGAGAGTGATGGACTGCTAGGTAAGAGTGATGGACCGCTAGGTGAGAGTGATGGACTGCAAGGTGAGAGTGATGGACCGCTAGTTAAGAGTGATGGACCGCTAGGTGAGAGTGATGGACCGCAAGGTGAGTGTGATGGACTGCTAGGTAAGAGTGATGGACTGCAAGGTGAGAGTGATGGACTGCTAGGTAAGAGTGATGGACCGCAAGGTGAGAGTGATGGACTGCAAGGTGAGAGTGATGGACCGCTAGGTAAGAGTGATGGACTGCTAGGTAAGAGTGATGGACCGCTAGGTGAGAGTGATGGACTGCTAGGTGAGAGTGATGGACTGCAAGGTAAGAGTGATGGACTGCTAGGTAAGAGTGATGGACCGCAAGGTAAGAGTGATGGACTGCAAGGTGAGAGTGATGGACCGCTAGGTAAGAGTGATGGACTGCTAGGTAAGAGTGATGGACCGCTAGGTGAGAGTGATGGACTGCTAGGTGAGAGTGATGGACTGCAAGGTAAGAGTGATGGACTGCTAGGTGAGAGTGATGGACCACTAGGTGTGAGTGATGGACTGCAAGGTGAGAGTGATGGACTGCTAGGTGAGAGTGATGGACTGCTAGGTGAGAGTGATGGACTGCAAGGTAAGAGTGATGGACCGCTAGGTGAGAGTGATGGACCGCCAGGTGAGAGTGATGGACTGCAAGGTGAGAATGATGGACCGCTAGGTGAGAGTGATGGACCGCTAGGTGAGAGTGATGGACTGCAAGGTGAGAGTGATGGATTGCTAGGTAAGAGTGATGGACTGCAAGGTAAGAGTGATGGACCGCTAGGTGAGAGTGATGGACCGCTAGGTGAGAGTGATGGACTGCAAGGTGAGAGTGATGGATTGCTAGGTGAGAGTGATGGTTGAAAATGTGTGTTAGAGCGGGGACAACAACTGGTAAAAAGAGATCGAATGAGGTGCGAGGGGATGGGGGTTACGCAGACAGGTGGTCGGGAAGGAGGACATGAGAAGTGCTGCAATATCCTCATCAGAGACTAGAGAAAAGGAGGACATAGAAGAGGGGGCAGGGAGTGATGGAGTGAATGAGGTTGAGTCACGGTTAGTGGAGGAGGGCAATGAAGAGATTTCTAGTCTTAGTTTAGCAATCCTCTCAGGGAAGTTTTAACCCTCGAGTATTCCTTTACATGGTCTGAAAGGAACATTAGACGTTGTCCACATAGGTTTCCCCCACCTCTAAATTATTCAGCTATATGACTAGAATAATCATGAGATCTAGTTGTATAAAATATCTTCCTATTCACCATTAATGGTAAACCTTAAAATACACCACTGGAATATTTAGAAGGCACCCTTTTATATGCAGTGCATAACAATATAATAATGAAACGCTGTTTGGTAGCTTCTGTTTATTTAAAACAGACATGTACAGTGGTAAAACCCATGGGACATCTTTTGGGCTACCAAGAGTGAGGTCATGACAAATAATTAAATCTGGTAAGAGGGCGTATACTGTATCTTGTATGGCTGAATTTATTAAAGTTTAGCTTTAAGTGTCAATGAAATCTGAATGATTTAAAGTCCGTTTATTGTGTGAGGCCGAGCTTCTTCTTCAAAGACTCTGTCATCTCAGGGGGAGGAGGACAAGGATGCCTGAAATAGACCTTCACGGAGTCATAGATGAACCACAGCAGAGCGGTTAAGGTACCAATCATGATGATACGGGCGTCAAACCCTTCCATACACCTAATATTATTGTTATTATTAATAATAATAATTTTTAGTATTTTTCTCAAGTAAATTCATAGATTATGTGTCTTCCCAGCTGTCTTCCAGACACCAGGAATTCATCATCACGATGTACTGAAGAAACACGTTCAATGGGATCAGAATGGCTCAACATGATCCTGTGTCTCCAGCTGTAGAGCAGACAGTGTTACATTCTGTGTATTGACTAAATACTGTGTTAGTGAAAGAAGGGAGATACATTCTCATGCTCATAAGGAAGAGCTAGTCTTGTCCTATTACATCATGGAAACAAGGAGGTTACAGAACTCCTTGGGTGATGGATGGACACAGACTCCTGAAGAGTTGATTGTATAATTTTACGTTGACTGTTCCCAAAGTTGAAAATGGAGAAGAAGGTACAACGTTTCATAAACAACTTGCTATGAGACTCTTTCTTTCTTCCAGGCGGACACTTTGACGTCTGCAGACATGGGGCAACTTAATCACACAATGGTGACATTCTTTTTTATGCAGGGAATTTCTGAAGACCCAGAACTTCAGGTTCCGATCTTCCTTCTGGTTCTCTTCATTTATCTCATCACCATTGGCAGTAACATGACCATACTTCTTCTGGTGTGTCTGGACCTTCAGCTTCACACCCCCATGTACTTCTTCCTGGGCAACCTGTCTATAGTAGACATTTCTTATGCAACAGTCTCTCTACATAATATTCTTATTATATTTATAACAGGGAACAGGTCTGTTTCTTATGTTAGCTGTTTCTCACAGATGTTCTTCTTCGGGGTCTTCATATGCAGTGAGTTGCAGTTCCTCATGGTGATGAGCTATGACCGCTACGTGGCCGTATGCAACCCTCTGCGATACACAGTGATTATGACCAGTAGAGTCTGCTTCCTCTTGGCCATGTTATGTTGGGTTTCCAGTCTCCTAGAACATGTACCTTTAATAATTTTAATGTCAGGCATCTCCTGCTACAGGTCCAACATCATCAACCACTTCTTCTGTGACCCCATGCCCTTTCTGAAGCTTTCTTGCAGCGACATATCGGTCCTAGAGATCGTGTCCTTTATCGAATCGCTGTTGTTTTTTAACGTTATCCCTTTCCTTGTCACTTTTACACCTTACGTTTTCATTATTGTCACCATCCTGAAGATCCCCTCGAACACTGGGAAGCGTAAAGCCTTCTACACCTGCTCATCGCACCTCACTGTGGTCATCTTACTCTACGTGATCCTCAACTGTCAATACATGAGACCAGTGACGGAGGAGAGCATGGACTCCAGCAAACTCTTGTCACTTTTCATCACTGCGGCCATCCCGATATTAAACCCCTTGATTTACAGCCTAAATAACAAAGACGTAAAGTCTGCTCTGAGAAGAAGGTGGAGACAGTTTCACAAGACTTATTAGGTAACGACATACCTGTATAAAAGAGTATACTCATTGTATTCATTATCCCCTTTGTTATATGACAAATAGAAAAATGCGCATTTGAGTATATGATAGCGCGGCTTTAAGAACTGAAATTAATTAATGTCTTTTAAAATGTCTTTTAAAGAGAGAATTAAATTGTATTTCGCTTACTTCACTATTGCGGCAAATTGCAAAACCATGTGTCATGCAGTTCCTCTTTTCCGACGCAAGGAGTTGGGTGTAGAACATCCTGAACAAGTTAAATTTAAACTTTGAACAAAGCTAATGCCTGATGACCAGAAAAAGGCTGATTTTAATAAAGACGCAAAATACTTTGACATTTGGAAATAGCTGATATTTGATTTTCATTTATTTTATAATTAATCCGTTTATGTTGCAATTTTTATGTTGATGTTAGTTAACTCCCCTATTTCCGCTTACTCACCAACTGGCATAAAAGTATGTATCTATATATATAAACGCGAAAGTCCTGACTGACTGACTGACTGATTGACTGACTGACTCATCAACGCCCAGCTGAAACCGTTTAACCTAGGAACGTGAAATTTTGAAGGTGCACTGTTTTTATGATGTAGGCACCCACTAATAGGGATGAGCTGTTCGGGTTCGGATGGTTCGGGGTTCGACCCGAACTTAGCCTGTTCGGGCGGATCGCGAACCCCGAACATTTCCGGGTGTTCGCCGCATGTCCGACCACAATGGACCACAATGCATTTTCCCACTGCCTGAAGCTCGTAATTGGCTACAGCCTTGCACCTGACCACAGGTCTGGTGCAAGACTGGTTGAACACTATGCCAATCACCGCTCAGAGTCCTGATTGGGCAAATGTTGCCCAATCATGGGCTCACAGAGCTAAGTCCTGCAGCACACTATATAAGGTTTCAATGCGCCGATTCTGCACGCATTTCAGAGGAGATTTCAAAGAAGATAGTTGTGTGTGTTGTTACTGCCGGTCTGCCACGCTACTGGGGGGGTCTGGGGGGGTCTCATTTCGACCAAATATCAGGGAATTTAGGTGATGTGTGTCTTGTCACTGTGCCAGCAAGTTTTTTTGGGGTTTACAACTTTATTTAAAACATTTGTGAATTGAGGTGATTTTCTGGGTCTTGTCACTGTGCCAGCAAATCTTTTTGGGGCTCACTAATTTCTTTAAAACACTTGGGAATTAAAGTGATCTTCTGTGTCTCGTCACACAGCCAGCAATTTTTTTGGGGGCTCACTAATTTCTTTAAAACACTTTGGAATTAAGGTGATCTGTGTCTCGTCATACAAAAAGTACCACGCTGTATTTTGGGGCTCACTAATTTCTTTAAAACACTTGGGAATTAAGGTGATCTGTGTCTCATCATACATACAGTACCACGCTGAATTTTGGGGCTCACTAGGGAATTAAGGTGATCTGTGTCTCGTCATACATACAGTACCACGCTGTATTTTGGGGCTCACTAATTTCTTTAAAACACTTGGGAATTAAGGTGATCTTCTGTGTCTCGTCACACAGCCAGCAATTTTTTTTGGGCTCACTAATTTCTTTAAAACACTTGGGAATTAAGGTGATCTGTGTCTCGTCATACAAAAAGTACCACGCTGTATATTGGGGCTCACTAATTTCTTTAAAACACTTGGGAATTAAGGTGATCTGTGTCTCGTCATACAAAAAGTACCACGCTGTATTTTGGGGCTCACTAATTTCTTTAAAACACTTGGGAATTAAGGTGATCTGTGTCTCGTCATACAAAAAGTACCACGCTGTATTCTGGGGCTCACTAATTTGTTTAAAACACTTGTGAATTAAGGTGATCTTCTGTGTCTCATCACACAGCCAGCAATTTTGTTTGGGGCTCACTAATTTCTTTAAAACACTTGTGAATTAAGGTGATCTGTGTCTCGTCATACAAAAAGTACAACGCTGTATTTTGGGGTTCACTAATTTCTTTAAAACACTTGTGAATTAAGGTGATCTTCTGTGTCTCGTCACACAGCCAGCAATTTTTTTTGGGTCTCACTAATTTCTTTAAAACACTTGGGAATTAAGGTGATCTGTGTCTCGTCATACAAAAAGTACCACGCTTTATTTTGGGGCTCACTAATTTCATTAAAACACTTGGGAATTAAGGTGATCTGTGTCTCGTCATTCAAAAAGTACCACGCTGTATTTTGGGGCTCACTAATTTCTTTAAAACACTTGGGAATTAAGGTGATGTGTTTCTTGTCACTGGCTGCCAGCTATCAGTGTGTCTCACTGAGTTATACCAGAGTTACTTAAATCTTTATACCAGAGTTGAATCAGAGTTCTGTATATATTAATCTATATATAACTCACCATGTCTGAAAGAACAAAAAGGACAGGCAGACGCTCCCAGCCACAGATAAGAGGGCAAGCAGCCCCTGTGTCGGGAGGCGGTGTCTCTGGTCGTGGTGGACGTGGTGCATCCTCTGCAGGGGCACGCTTGTCCTTTCTAACTGGTGCTGGCCGTCTTAAGCAGCAGCAACATACAGAGGACTTGGTGGATTGGCTAACCAGGCCATCCTCGTCCTCTGAGTCCACTGCCAGCCAGACTTCTAGTGCTTTACAGTCCACCTCAGCTGCCAAAGCATCTAATGCAGACTCCATGTACACAGCTACTCCTGCCGTAGCCTCGCTATCACACATGGAGGAGTCAGCTGAATTGTTTGACTACAATGAGAGTGACATGCTGCTTGAGGATGCGCAGCAAGTACAGTGTTCTGATTCAATCTCTGAGGTTGAGCAAGGGAGTATAATCAACCTAGAGGAAGGGGGTGCTAGTGATGACACACAAATAACTGGCACTCATGTTGCCCCAGCAGCTGCAGCATACTGCCAAGTTGGCTCCAGTGACGAGGAGATAGGGGGTGAAGATGACATTGATGATGTCACTGACTCCACCTGGGTGTCAGATCGAACTGAGGAAGCAAGTGAGGAGGAGGGGGAGGAGGAGGAGGCACAGCAAACACAAGGCACAACATCCTCTGTGACCAACCGTAGCACTAGCCAGGCCAAGGCATCACATGTCAGAGCTGCTCCGGTGCAGAGCGCTGTTGTCTCAAAGAACACATGCAGGAAATCTGCTGTCTGGGAGTTCTTTAAGAACTGTGCAGCAGACCCCACCGTTGCTATTTGTAATCTATGTCAGAGGAGGCTGAAGCGTGGGATAAACACCGGACACTTGGGTACCACGTGCTTGAGCCGACATATGAACAAGTGCCACACATCCCGTTGGGGCAAAACTTTGCGTTGGTCCTCCTCCTCCTCATCTGTCTCTACCCACACTGTATGTCCTGCCATGCAATTGCCTACAACCTCCACCGACAGGGATGAAGCTACAGTAATGGATGTACCAGCAGGTCCTTCCTCACAATGTGACATCATCCCAGTAGCTGAAGATTTACGCAGTCAGATTACGTTGCCGCAGCTGCTGCAGCGAAAGAAAAAATATAGTCCCAACCATCCCCAAGCACAGCGTCTAAATGCCAGTTTAGCAAAATTACTCGCATTGCAGCTGCTGCCTTTCCAGCTGGTGGACTCTGCTCCCTTCCGTGAATTTGCTGAATGCGCTGTACCACAGTGGCAGGTTCCAAAACGCCATTACTTTTCACGCAAGGCCATTCCAGCACTATATCAGCACGTGGAAGACAATGTAATCCAGTCATTGGGAAAGGCAGTCAGCAGCAAGGTGCATGTGACTTTAGACACGTGGTCCAGCAAGCATGGACAGGGTCGTTACATTTCCTTCACGGCACACTGGGTAACTCTGATTGCAGCTGGGAGGGATCCAAGACGGGGCTCTGTGCTGGAGCTTGTTCATCCACTACGCCTCCAGAAAGCTGCTTGTATGAGGTCTGTCTGCTCCACCACCACCACCTCTTCCTCCTCCTCCTCCTCCTCCTTCTCTGTCTCTGGCGAAGTGGCAGTTAAACCGACGCCTGACAGGTGTACGCAATGGCTCAAGCAAAAAGATGCCATACTGTGCTTGAGCTGGTTTGTTTAGGGGACAGGAGCCACACCGGGTCAGAAATTTTGTCAGCTCTGCAGGGGCAGGTGCAGAGATGGTTAACACCATGCCAGCTTGAGCTGGGAATGATCGTCTGCGATAATGGCAGCAACCTTCTCTCCGCCCTACGCAAGGGTAAATTGACGCATGTACCATGCCTAACACACGTCCTAAATCTGGTGGTACAGCGTCTCCTAACCAAGTACCCAGGGCTGCCAGAGCTTCTCATCCAGGCCAGAAAAGTCTGCAGCCACTTCAGACGGTCATTCCCAGCAAGCGTTCGCCTGGCAGAAATTCAAAGAGAATTCCACCTTCCCACAAACCGTCTGATCTGTGACATGCCCACCAGGTGGAACTTGACATTAGCAATGCTGCAGCGTCTGCACAAGCAGCAGAGGGCCATCAACGAGTACCTGTGTGAGTATGGCACAAGGACAGGTTCAGGTCAACTTGTTTTTTTTTACCCCACACAGTGGCTGATGATCATGGATGCAGGCACTGTACTGTCACCATTTGAGGAGGCAACGAGGATGGTGAGCAGGGACAGTGCATGCATCAGTGACACAATTCCTTTAGTGTTCCTGCTGGAGCACACTCTGCGGGGAATTATAGATGTGGCTCTAGAGGCAGAGCAGCGGGAGGAAGAAGAGGCCTTCCCTAGCTCTCAAGTCTTTCCGCAGACAGCATTCCAGCGTATCCTACTCAGATCAGACAGGAGGAGGATGAGGAGGAGGAGGACTATTTAAATAGTGGGGGCATTGAAGGTGGGGATTCCTCAAGGCAGGGTTTTGTGTGCCCAGAAACAGAAGGGCTTGTGCGTGGCTGGGAGGAGGAATTGCACGATATGGTCATCCTCATTGACCAGGAAGACTCGGCAGCTAATGCCATCTCCAACCTACGCTGCATGGGCTATCAAGGAGAGGGATCATTACTGGTTGGCAACCCTTCTTGATCCACGATACAAGGGGAAAGTTGCAGAGCTCATCCTGCCAGCACAGAGGGAGCACAGGATGAAAAAACTTGAGGACGCTCTAAAGCGACACTTGTGTAACACCTTTCCAGCCATTGGTAGATTACCAAGTGCTGACACACGTGCTTCTGAGGCTGAGGATGATCAGAGGAATAGTGGTGAAGGCCATTGCCGCTTGACTGATGCATTTTTACATTTTTTTAGTCCTCGACGCCCAGGGACGTCAAATGTAGGCACCCATTGCCAGTGTCTTCACCATATGGTGCAGGACTACCTAGGGGCAAGGGCAGACCTGGATACCTTTCCAGCAGATGATCCACTGGCTTACTGGGTTTTGAGATTGGATCACTGGCCAGAACTTAGCCAATATGCTATGCAGCTACTAGGTTGCCCTTCATCTAGCGTGCTTTCCGAAAGGACGTTCAGTGCCGCTGGAGGTTTTGTCACAGACAAAAGAGTGCGTCTGTCCACCGACTCTGTAGACCGGCTGACATTTTTAAAAATTAATCAGTCCTGGATCAGCAGCTATCAATCCCCTGATGCTGAAGTAATGGAATAGATAGGGGATGTCCTCTTCTGCATTCACAAAACCTCCACCACTGAACTCTTCCACAATACCACAAAAGGGTTACGGTGTGAAGGCACTTGCTGCCATGAAAGGCACAATATCTGGCTGCACTGACGCCCATTAAAAATAAACAAAAAACTTTTCAATGTACTACCACATGGTCCACCCCTGCACTCTTCCACAATACCACAGAGGGGTTACTGTATGATGATACTTGCTGCACTCGCAGTCTTGCACCAAAGGCAGAATATCTGGGTGCACTGATGCCTTAACCAGATGCATATCTTTTTAATATAGGACCGCAAGGTTCACCCTTGCACTCTTCCACAATACCACAGAGGGGTTACTGTATGATGATACTTGCTGCCCTGGCAGTCTTGCACCAAAGGCAGAATATCTGGGTGCCCTAACGCCTTAACCAGATGCATATCTTTTTAATATAGGACGCAAGGTTCACCCCTGCACTCTTCCACAATAACACAGAGGGGTTACTGTATGATGATACTTGCTGCCCTGGCAGTCTTGCACCAAAGGCAGAATATCTGGGTGCACTGACGCCTTAAGCAGATGCATATCTTTTTAATATAGGACCGCAAGGTTCACCCCTGCACTCTTCCACAATAACACAGAGGGGTTACTGTATGATGATACTTGCTGGCCTGGCATTAAAGGCACAATATCTGGGTGCACTGACGCCCATTAACAGATCAAAAACTTTTCAATATAGGACCACATGGTCCACCCCTGCACTCTTCCACCATACCACAGAGGGGTTACTGTATGATGATACTTGCTGCCCTGGCAGTCTTGCACCAAAGGCACAATATCTGGGTGCACTGACGCCCATTACCAGATAAAAAACTTTTCAATATAGGACCACATCGTCCACCCCTGCACTCTTCCACAATACCACAGAGGGGTTACTGTATGATGATACTTGATGGCCTGGCATTAAAGGCACAATATCTGGGTGCACTGACGCCCATTAACAGATAAATAAAAACTCTTTTCAATATAGGACCACATCGTCCACCCCTGCACTCTTCCACAATACCACAGAGGGGTTACTGTATGATGATACTTGATGGCCTGGCATTAAAGGCACAATATCTGGGTGCACTGACGCCCATTAACAGATAAATAAAAACTCTTTTCAATATAGGACCACATGGTCCACCCCTGCACTCTTCCACAATACTACAGAGGGGTTACTGTATAATGATACTTGCTGGCCTGGCATTAAAGGCACAATATCTGGGTGCACTGACGCCCATTACCAGATAAAAAACTTTTCAATATAGGACCACATGGTCCACCCCTGCACTCTTCCACAATACCACAGAGGGGTTACTGTATGATGATACTTGCTGGCCTGGCATTAAAGGCACAATATCTGGGTGCACTGCCATTGACGCCTGTATCAGATTCATATCCTCAGAGGGGTTACGGTGTGACGGCACTTTTGCCGACGGTAAAAGCCCAATTTTAAAGCACCTATTGTTACTTTCATCCAAAGCCTGCATAAGTTTCACAATAATTTAGCCCAAAAAAAACTAAACTTTTTCTGCGCGTCCTAAAATGTCTTTTCATACAGGCTGCCGCCCCAAGCAGTTGTTTATGGATAGATTAAAGGAAAAGCATTTACCATCATATGAAACGTCATTTATTTGTTTTTAAGTGTTTCTATACATCCTAGAAATCCGCCACTTCACGGGCAGGTTATGGGGACCTCTTAGGCACGATTTTTGAAGGAATTTTTGGTTTTTATTTTTAACCCTTATTTCATGGAAAACTCACTGTCCCTTTAAAAACGTTTTTTTTTAAACTTTTTGTCCTTGTTTCCTGTCCCCCAGGGCACTACCCGGACCCCCATACACCTTTTATGGCAAATATCTAGCATATATGCCCTCTTGGAGGGCACTCTAAAAAACCGAATTTTCAGCCCCATTGACTTGCATGGGGGTTCGGGTTTGGGTTCGGTCCCGAACAAATGGGCTAGTTCGGGTTCGGGCTCGAACCGAACTCGGGGAGTGTTCGGCTCATCCCTACCCACTAAGGAAGGATTTTTGGAAACTCTACCCTAAGGGGGAAAAAAAGGGGGTTGAATATTTTAAACAGGATACCTCTAGCTCAAAATCAGAAGATGTTACAGATGTGAAAATCGGTATTTAGATTCGTCTTGAAAAATAAAAAAACATGTATTTTACCGTTTTTCAAAAATTAGACTGGGGGGGGGGCAAAAAAGGGGGTTGAATATTTTAAATATTTTAAACAAGATACCTAAATCTTAAAAGCAGAAGATGTTACAGACATGAAAATCGGTATTTAGATTCATCTTGACAAATAAAAAACCACGTATTTTACCATTTTCTGAAAATACCTTTGGGGGGGCAAAAAGGGGGGTTGAATACTTTTATCATAAACACGAAAGTCCTGACTGATTGACTCATCAACGCCCAACTGAAACCGTTTAACCTAGGAATGTGAAATTTTGAAGGTGCACTGTTTTTATGATGTGGGCACCCACTAAGGAAGGATTTTTGGAAACTCCGCCCCTAAGGGGGTGAAAAAGGGGGCTGAATATTTTAAACACGATACCTATAGCTCAAAAACAGAAGATGTTGCAGACGTGAAAATCGGTATTTAGATTCTTCTTGAAAAATAAAAAAACACATAATTTACCGTTTTTCAAAAATTCAATTGGGGGGGCGAAAAAAGGGGGTTGAATATTTTAAATATTTTAAACAGGATACCTATATCTTAAAAACAGAAGATGGTACAGACGTGAAAAATCGGTATTTAGATTCATCTCGACAAATAAAAAAACATGTAATTTACCATTTTCTGAAAATTCCTTTTGGGGGCAAAAAGGGGGGGTTGAATCTACTTTATCATAAACGCGAAAGTCCTGACTGATTGACTCATCAACGCCCAGCTGAAACCGTTTAACCTAGGAATGTGAAATTTTGAAGGTGCACTGTTTTTATGATGTGGTCACCCACTAAGGAAGATTTTTGGAAACTCCGCCCCTAAGGGGGTGAAAAAGGGGGTTGAATATTTTAATCAGGATACCTATAGCTCAAAAACAGAAGATGTTACAGATGTGAAAATCGTATTTAAATTCTTCTTGAAAAATAAAAAAACACATAATTTACCGTTTTTTCAAAAATTCAATTGGGGGGGCGAAAAAAGGGGGTTGAATATTTTAAATATTTTAAACAGGATACCTATATCTTAAAAACAGAAGATGGTACAGACGTGAAAAATCGGTATTTAGATTCATCTCGACAAATAAAAAAACATGTAATTTACCATTTTCTGAAAATTCCTTTGGGGGGCAAAAAGGGGGGGTTGAATACTTTTATCATAAACGCGAAAGTCCTGACTGATTGACTCATCAACGCCCAGCTGAAACCGTTTAACCTAGGAATGTGAAATTTTGAAGGTGCACTGTTTTTATGATGTGGTCACCCACTAAGGAAGGATTTTTGGAAACTCCGCCCCTAAGGGGGTGAAAAAGGGGGTTGAATATTTTAATCAGGATACCTATAGCTCAAAAACAGAAGATGTTACAGATGTGAAAATCGGTATTTAAATTCTTCTTGAAAAATAAAAAAACACATAATTTACCGTTTTTCAAAAATTCAACTGGGGGGGCAAAAAAGGGGGGTTGAATATTTTAAATATTTTAAACAGGATACCTATATCTTAAAAACAGAAGATGGTACAGACGTGAAAATTGGTGTTTAGATTCATCTTGACAAATAAAAAACACGTATTTTACCATTTTCTGAAAATTCCATGGGGGGGGCAAAATGGGGGGTTAAATACATCTATATATATAAACGCAAAAGTCCTGACTGACTGACTGACTCATCAACGCCCAGCTGAAACCGTTAAACCTAGGAATGTGAAATTTTGAAGGTGCACTGTTTTTATGATCTAGGCGTCCACAAAGGAAGGATTTTTGGAAAATCCACCCATAAGGGGGTGAAAAAGGGGGTTGAATACTTTAAACAGGATACCTATAGCTCAAAAACAGAAGATACTACAGATGTAAAAATCGGTATTTAGATTTGTCTTGAAAAATAAAAAAACACGTATTTTACAGTTTTCTGAAAATTCCTTGGGGGGGCAAAAAACAGGGGTTGAATACCTTTATCAGTATACCTATATTTCAAAAACTGAAGATGTTACGGTGTGAAAATTTGGGTATTTACAATCTTTGTGAAAAAAAACAAACATGTTTTTTGCCATTTTCCACAAATCCAATTGGGGGGGTCGGGGGAAAGGGGTCTGAATATTTTTTATCATTATACCTATATTTCAAAAACCAAGATGTTACAGACGTGAATTTGTTATTTACAATCTTCTTGAAAAATAAAAACAGGTGTTTTACCATTTTCCAAAATTCCAAGGGGGGATGAAAAAAAGTGGGGCTGAATACTTTTAAACAGGATACCTATATCTCAAAAACAGAAGATGTTACATACGTGAAAATTGGTATTTAGATTCGTCTTGAGAAACAAAAAAAAACACCTATTTTACCATTTTCCAAAAATTCAGTGGGAGGGGGCAAAAAGGGGGGGTTGAATTCTTTTATCAGTATACCTATATTTCAAAAACCTAAGATTTTACAGATGTGAAATTTGATATTTACAATCTTCATGAAGAAAAACAAACATGTGTTTTGCCATTTTCCACAAATCCAAATAAGGGGGGGGGGTCGAGGGAAAGGGGTCTGAATACTTTTATCAGTATATATATAGTTCAAAAACCAAGATGTTACAGGTGTGAAGTTTGGTAATTACAATCTTTTGAAAATAAAGAAACACGTGTTTTACCATTTTCCAAAAATCCAATGGGGGGGGGTAAAAAAAAGGGGGTGAATACTTTTATCAGTATACCTATATTTCATAAACCAAAGATGTTACAGGTGTGAAATTTGGCACTTACGTTCTTCTTGAAAAATAAAAAAGCACGTGTTTTACAATTTTCCAAAAATCCCAAGTAGGGGGGAAGGGGGGTTCTACCAAAAAAACCTCAAGTTTCTTTAAAAACAATTTTAACAAATCCTAAAATCCACGCGAGCGAAGCCGTGGGCAAAAGCTAGTCTTTCAATAAAGAAAAGAGAGAAGTCACTGGGCTTTGACCGAGAAAGACTGCATAGACCTATTCTCGTTGTCTGTGTCATTTCTTTCAGTGCGCACTTGAATCGATTGATTTCTCCACCAATTTGAACAGAGACGGGCATCCGAGAGACTGTTAAAGTCATCACACCTTCACTGTTCAACCATTTTACCCCCCCCCCCTACCCACCTTTGTGCTGGACCCATTATTTAGATTTTTTTTTTCTTACATAGTCAAAGTTTATTCAAATAAAGGCATTTTACAAGATGCAGTAAAAACAGTGTATAAATCAAAGCATTAGTTAGCCGTTCAACAAATATAGAATAAAAAACAAAGAAATGATGAAAGTAAAACAACACATAGCAGAGTTAACGATATAGGCGGAAGCAGTGATGGTAAGAGGAGGGGGGAATGAAGGGGTGGGGGGGTGATCATAAAACAGCTTGACAGCAAAAAAAAAATGGTGACAGGGAACACCTTTCAGATGGCATAAAGGGGTCATGGGGTCTGACTCAGTGGCGTCACTAGGGTTGGTGTCACCCGGTGCGGTAACTTATGGTGTCACCCCCCCCCCCCGAGTTTTACAGATTTTTTTTTTAACTACTCTTACTCCTAAATCAGTACTCCCATATAACACTGAATGCTCATACACACAGCGCACATTACTGTGAGGTTTATTGCTGTGGAGCTCTCTCATATGCTCACACAACCTTTTGCCAGCTGCCAGCAAGTACGTTGCCTGTTCGAAGGCAGTGAAAGCACACATGGATATATATTGCCCCCAGCAGCTCTGAATATATTGCCCCCAGCAGCTCTGGATATATATTGCCCCCAGCAGCTCACCCATGGATATATATTGCCCCCAGCTCACATATGGATATATTGCCCCAGTTCACAGTTATATATTGCCCCCAGCAGCTCACCCATGGATATATATTGCCCAGCTCACATATGGATATATTGCGCCTCAGCTCACACATGGATATATTGCCCCAGACCAGCTCACACATGGATATTGCCACAGCTCTCATGGATACTGCCCCCAGCACACATGGATATGCCCCAGCTCCTCTCATGGATTTTGCCCCAGCTCCTCTCATGGATATTGCCCCAGCTCCTCTCATAGATACTGCCCCAGCTCCTCTCATGGATACTGCCCCAGCTCCTCTCATGGATATACTGCCCCAGCTCCTCTCATGGATATACTGCCACAGCTCCTCTCATGGATATACTGCCCCAGCTCCTCTCATGGATATACTGCCCCAGCTGCTCTCATGCATATACTGCCCCAGCTGCTCTAATTGATAATGCCCCAGCTGCTCTCATGGATTTTGCCCCAGCTCCTCTCATGGATTTTGCCCCAGCTCATGGATATGCCCCAGCTCATGGATATTGCCCCAGCACATGGATACTACCCCAGCTCATGGATATACTGCCCCAGCTCAAGGATATACTGCCCCAGCTGCTCTAATTGATAATGCCCCAGCTGCTCTCATGGATTTTGCCCCAGCTCCTCTCATGGATTTTGCCCCAGCTCATGGATATGCCCCAGCTCATGGATATGCCCCAGCACATGGATATACTGCCCCAGCTCATGGATATACTGCCCCAGCTCATGGATATACTGCCCCAGCACATGGATATTGTCCCAGCTCATGGATACTGCCCCAGCTCATGGATATGCCCCAGCACCTCATGGATATGCCCCAGCACCTCTTGGATTTGCCCCAGCAGCTCATGAATATGCCCCAGCAGCTCATGGATATGCCCCAGCACCTCATGGATATGCCCCAGCAGCTCATGGATTTGCCCCAGCACCTCATGGATATGCCCCAGCACCTCATGGATATGCCCCAGCACCTCATGGATATGCCCCAGCAAATGGATATGCCCCAGCAGATGGATTACTGCCCCAGCAAATGGATATGCCCCAGCACCTCATGGATTTGCTCCAGCACCTCATGGATATGCCCCAGCAGCTCATGAATATGCCCCAGCACCTCATGGATTTGCCACAGCACCTCATGGATATGCCCCAGCACCTCATGGATATGCCCCAGCAGCTCATGGATACTGCCCCAGCAAATGGATATGCCCCAGCAGATGGATTACTGCCCCAGCAAATGGATATGCCTCAGCACCTCATGGATATGCCCCAGCAGCTCATGAATATGCCCCAGCACCTCATGGATTTGCCACAGCAGCTCATGGATATGCCCCAGCAGCTCATGGATTTGCCCCAGCACCTCATGGATATGCCCCAGCACCTCATGGATATGCCCCAGCAGCTCATGGATACTGCCCCAGCAAATGGATATGCCCCAGCAGATGGATTACTGCCCCAGCAAATGGATATGCCCCAGCACCTCATGGATGTGCCCCAGCAGCTCATGAATATGCCCCAGCACCTCATGGATTTGCCCCAGCACCTCATGGATTTGCCCCAGCACCTCATGGATATGCCCCAGCAGCTCATGGATACTGCCTCAGCACCTCATGGATATGCCCCAGCAGCTCATGGATATGCCCCAGCACCTCATGGATTTGCCCCAGCAGCTCATGGATATGCCCCAGCACCTCATGGATATGACCCAGCAGCTCATGGATATGCCCCAGCACCTCATGGATATGCCCCAGCACCTCATGGATATGCCCCAGCAGCTCATGGATATGCCCCAGCACCTCATGTATATGCCCCAGCACCTCATGGATTTGCCCCAGCAGCTCATGGATATGCCCCAGAACCTCATGGATATGCCCCAGCAGCTCATGGATATGCCCCAGCACCTCATGGATATGCCCCAGCAGCTCATGGATATGCCCCAGCACCTCATGGATTTGCCCCAGCAGCTCATGGATATGCCCCAGCACCTCATGGATATGCCCCGGCAGCTCATGGATATGCCCCAGCACCTCATGGATATGCCCCGGCAGCTCATGGATATGCCCCAGCACCTCAGGAATATGCCCCAGCAAATGGATATGCCCCAGCAGATGGATTACTGCCCCAGCAAATGGATATGCCCCAGCACCTCATGGATATGCCCCAGCACCTCATGGATATGCCCCAGCAGCTCATGGATATGCCCCAGCAGCTCATGGATACTGCCCCAGCAAATGGATATGCCCCAGCAGATGGATTACTGCCCCAGAAAATGGATATGCCCCAGCTCCTCATGGATATGCCCCAGCTCACCTCCGCCGCGTATTCGCTCCCTGCGAGCGTCCAAAGCATGCAGCTTGGGCGCTCGCCTGGGGGAGCCACGTGACCAGCCGCGATTGGCTGGTGATGTGTTTCCTCCAGGCGAGCGCCGAAGCTGCATGCTTCGGACGCTCGCAGGGAGTGAATACGCGGCGGAGGTGAGCTGGGGCATATCCATGAGGAGCTGGGGCATATCCATTTTCTGGGGCAGTAATCCATCTGCTGGGGCATATCCCCCAGCAGCTCACCCAGCAGCTCACCCATGGATATATATTGCCCCCAGCTCACATATGGATATATTGCCCCAGTTCACAGTTATATATTGCCCCCAGCAGCTCACCCATGGATATATATTGCCCAGCTCACATATGGATATATTGCGCCTCAGCTCACACATGGATATATTGCCCCAGACCAGCTCACACATGGATATTGCCACAGCTCTCATGGATACTGCCCCCAGCACACATGGATATGCCCCAGCTCCTCTCATGGATTTTGCCCCAGCTCCTCTCATGGATATTGCCCCAGCTCCTCTCATGGATACTGCCCCAGCTCCTCTCATGGATACTGCCCCAGCTCCTCTCATGGATATACTGCCCCAGCTCCTCTCATGGATATACTGCCACAGCTCCTCTCATGGATATACTGCCCCAGCTCCTCTCATGGATATACTGCCCCAGCTGCTCTCATGCATATACTGCCCCAGCTGCTCTAATTGATAATGCCCCAGCTGCTCTCATGGATTTTGCCCCAGCTCCTCTCATGGATTTGCCCCAGCTCATGGATATGCCCCAGCTCATGGATATTGCCCCAGCACATGGATACTACCCCAGCTCATGGATATACTGCCCCAGCTCAAGGATATACTGCCCCAGCTGCTCTAATTGATAATGCCCCAGCTGCTCTCATGGATTTGCCCCAGCTCCTCTCATGGATTTTGCCCCAGCTCATGGATATGCCCCAGCTCATGGATATGCCCCAGCACATGGATATACTGCCCCAGCTCATGGATATACTGCCCCAGCTCATGGATATACTGCCCCAGCACATGGATATTGTCCCAGCTCATGGATACTGCCCCAGCTCATGGATATGCCCCAGCACCTCATGGATATGCCCCAGCACCTCTTGGATTTGCCCCAGCAGCTCATGAATATGCCCCAGCAGCTCATGGATATGCCCCAGCACCTCATGGATATGCCCCAGCAGCTCATGGATTTGCCCCAGCACCTCATGGATATGCCCCAGCACCTCATGGATATGCCCCAGCACCTCATGGATATGCCCCAGCAAATGGATATGCCCCAGCAGATGGATTACTGCCCCAGCAAATGGATATGCCCCAGCACCTCATGGATTTGCTCCAGCACCTCATGGATATGCCCCAGCAGCTCATGAATATGCCCCAGCACCTCATGGATTTGCCACAGCACCTCATGGATATGCCCCAGCACCTCATGGATATGCCCCAGCAGCTCATGGATACTGCCCCAGCAAATGGATATGCCCCAGCAGATGGATTACTGCCCCAGCAAATGGATATGCCTCAGCACCTCATGGATATGCCCCAGCAGCTCATGAATATGCCCCAGCACCTCATGGATTTGCCACAGCAGCTCATGGATATGCCCCAGCAGCTCATGGATTTGCCCCAGCACCTCATGGATATGCCCCAGCACCTCATGGATATGCCCCAGCAGCTCATGGATACTGCCCCAGCAAATGGATATGCCCCAGCAGATGGATTACTGCCCCAGCAAATGGATATGCCCCAGCACCTCATGGATGTGCCCCAGCAGCTCATGAATATGCCCCAGCACCTCATGGATTTGCCCCAGCACCTCATGGATTTTCCCCAGCACCTCATGGATATGCCCCAGCAGCTCATGGATACTGCCTCAGCACCTCATGGATATGCCCCAGCAGCTCATGGATATGCCCCAGCACCTCATGGATTTGCCCCAGCAGCTCATGGATATGCCCCAGCACCTCATGGATATGCCCCAGCAGCTCATGGATATGCCCCAGCACCTCATGGATATGCCCCAGCACCTCATGGATATGCCCCAGCAGCTCATGGATATGCCCCAGCACCTCATGGATATGCCCCAGCACCTCATGGATTTGCCCCAGCAGCTCATGGATATGCCCCAGAACCTCATGGATATGCCCCAGCAGCTCATGGATATGCCCCAGCACCTCATGGATATGCCCCAGCAGCTCATGGATATGCCCCAGCACCTCATGGATATGCCCCGGCAGCTCATGGATATGCCCCAGCACCTCAGGAATATGCCCCAGCAAATGGATATGCCCCAGCAGATGGATTACTGCCCCAGCAAATGGATATGCCCCAGCACCTCATGGATATGCCCCAGCACCTCATGGATATGCCCCAGCAGCTCATGGATATGCCCCAGCAGCTCATGGATACTGCCCCAGCAAATGGATATGCCCCAGCAGATGGATTACTGCCCCAGAAAATGGATATGCCCCAGCTCCTCATGGATATGCCCCAGCTCACCTCCGCCGCGTATTCGCTCCCTGCGAGCGTCCAAAGCATGCAGCTTGGGCGCTCGCCTGGGGGAGCCACGTGACCAGCCGCGATTGGCTGGTGATGTGTTTCCTCCAGGCGAGCGCCAAAGCTGCATGCTTCGGACGCTCGCAGGGAGTGAATACGCGACGGGGGGTGAGACACCCGCCCTTAGGGTGACGGTGTCACCCTAAAGGCAGGTGTCACCTGGTGCGGGCCGCACCCCCCGCCCCCACGTTACGACGCCAGTGGTCTGACGTGCTTCCAACAGCCAGTAGTACCATTTATTGGAGTAGTACATATAGCGGTCACGGAATGTTAATTAATCTACTCCACGTATAAATTCCACCTCATCTAACCAGACGGAGATTGGAGGAGAAATGTCCTGCTTCCAGAACCTGGGGATCGTGAGGCGCGCAGCATGGAGTAAGCTTGGGATGATTGATTTTTTGTAAGTCGAAATGTTGAAATGTGTGTGATGTAACAAATAAAATTCAGGCGTGTATGGCGGTGGGGGTTCTACCAATTTGCAAACATATTCATGAACGCGTTCCCAGAATGATTGCACCCGAGGACCATGACCACCAAATGTGTAAATGATCTGCATGAGGCGCAGTACATCTCCAGCACAGGCCACCGTTCCTCCCTGCGAAATGACGCAGTCTATCCGGAGTGCGGTACCACCTGTACAATATTTTGTAACTAACCTCTTGAATCCTAGTGGACTGGGACCAGCAGTGAGCAAGAGTATATATCTTAGACCATTCCTCATCTGACATAGTTATACGAAGGGAGGTTTCCCATTTTGCCCGGAACTGCGTGGGAGGGAGAGTAAATTACTGCAATATGCCGTAAAAAAGGGAAATGCCGTGAGAGGGGAACGACCCACATCGAGCAATAGATTCAAACGTTGTGAGAGGTCTACAATACTTAGCTAGCGGAGCCAAAGCACCTAAGTAGGTAATAAGGTGGTGAAGGTGAAGTGTCCCCAGGAATCCTAGGGGGCGAGTGTATGGCAATCTATCGTCATCCACCTTGACCCCTCCTGCTAAAAAATGACAAGGGAGTGGAGGAGGGGGATTATCCACAGGTGCCGTGGGTGTAAGGAACCTGGAGAACAACAGCAGATGTTGTAGCGGCATCAACGTGGATGGGGATGGAGCTATCTGTGACTTAACTTGCAAGGAGCACCATACGGAAAGCGTGGCCAGGGTTGTGGGAAGAGCAGTATGAAGAGGACGTACTAAAGTTAGAGGTAACCAAAGTAGCGCAGCTAACATATTTCCAGCAAACAGTTTTTCAATTCCCACCCACAATTTGGGAGAAGCGCTTGTGCCTCAATCCACCAGCCTTTTCGATTTTTTTTTTTGTTCATCATCTTTACATACTATTTGAAGTCACGTTTTATAACAAAACCCATACATATTATATATCGCTTTCTGGTCAAACTCAGCTAATTCAAAATATACAGGGTTATTCAGAGAAAGGTGAAACTGGAGAACTTTTGGAGAAGTGAAAATTCTAGGTCAAAATAGCTGTTTTGGAAAGAGAGATAAATGGGAGAATTTTTTTGGTTTGGCTATTTTGACCTAGAATTTTTACTTCTCCAAAAGTTCACCTTTCTCTGAATAACCCTGATATTATTGCTATGTGTATATTTTGTAACCCATCATTGTGTTACCTCAATAAAATGTCAAAAATTATAAATTTTTATTAGTTTTTCAGTTATTTAAAGCGTGTAAACATATTTTTTTCCAGGAAATAATTAATTTTAACCAAAAAATGTACAAATGTCTCACTTGTGTTTTGGCACGTTGATTTTCATGAATAAACTGACATTGTTTAAAAAAAATACAGAAAATTCCAAAACTAAAGAAGGGTTATAATAAACAGATCTATGTTATTTTGTATTTTTTGTTGCAAAACAAAAATGTTAATTATTATGTTGGTGGCTTTTTATATACATTTATTTACTTACATCTACATCTTTTTGGGTTGTCAGGTTATCTCCAGGTAAGGGAGAGGGGAGCTCAGGTTGATAAGAGCTGGAGCTATATGGAAATCAAGTGTGGTACCCAGGAGTGATAGAGAATTGTTGTGGTCGAATACAGGCCAATCTCAAGTCCAGGATGTAATAATGGTTGGTGTAGTTGTTATGGATATGAATTTCCTTTAAGTGATATACCTCAATAGACAACGTTAAGTGTATTATCCCCCAAATATCCATGTAACGGTTGTGGCCACCAATGGGTAACCGTGTCACTATAGAGCAAAATAGTCTTTTGTCTACCAAAGAGACAATATGGCTACGTCTCACCATGTGCTTTGCCAGGATGTGACATAAGGTCACTTTCTGTTCACTTGGCTACTATGACCTACTCTGCTGGGTGGAGACAAGGCCCTAGTCCAACCATCTTTTGATCCAACCAGAGAAAAGACAGGAAGTGAATTCTCTTTCTGGTTTTGACTGTTGACCTGAGAACACATGGCTGTGCAAGTCATGTTGTTTTCCAATCTTGATCTAGGTAGGTCAAAGACACAGGAAGGCATAGAAGTGGATAGGGTGAATTCTTAAGAAGCTGCCTCAATAATGAAGCAAGGACCAAATGGATTGACTGAGTTTTTGTAACTAGTGGCCCCTCCCTCATTGGCCAGGAAGCCTCTGACAACATCAGAGTCTGACAAGGGCAAGCTGCCCTATTGTCAGAGCCTGGCCATGCCTGCGCACTTAGTCTGCAGCCTAGTCGAGGTCTAAAGCTTTGGCTGGAGTCCAGCAGCCGGGGGCAGGGGAGCTGGCAGCCGTCCTGCCCAGGGGCCATCGCCATGCTGAGGAGGTGAGCTTAGACACCCTGTGTGAGTAGTGCCACTGGAAGACCAAACGAGCCACACTAAAGCATGACGGGCCCGACAGAAAGTCAGCCGCACCTGACACTGACGGGCGGCGGCCATGACATGAGTTTTACTGCTGAATTTAGTAATAATAAGCACTAACATATTACATGGGTCTTCAGAAAAACAATATCCAGCGTGGTTGGACTGAGTCCCCATAATTAGATTTAGGAGCCTTTTTTTTCTTCTTCAGAATCCAAAATGTTTGGATTACAAAATACTCAGAGTTTGCCAAATCAGATCAATCCAAAATTTTGGACATATGTGAAAATATCCAAAATTTTGCAGGCATGCCTATTTTAGTCCCTATATTACCTCTATACACCTACCCCCCTTTAAACAGCCCTTTTTGCTTCCTACAATCCCCCACCCTTTAAACGGACCCCCATACCCCTCTACACTCCCAAATGCTAGTTAGGGTTATTACTAAGGTTTGGTTCCTCTTAGGGTTAGGTTATTATTACAGTTAGGGCTAGTGTCTGACTTGTTCAGTTTGTGTTAGGGTTACTTAAGGCTAGCTGTCCAATGGGTCTGTATTTGTGCAATCGTGCGATTATCCTTTGTCATCCATCATTGTCCCACCAATCCCACAACATGGAGGAGATTTAGGGTTATTTCTAAAGCTGGGTTCATGTTAGGGTTGGGTTATTGTTACACTTAGGGTTATTGTAAGGCTTTAGGGATACTTTTAAGCTTACTGGATCTCTATTTTGTAGGGCTAGGGTTACTTATAGGGTTGGGCTACTGTTATGGTTAGATAAACTTGTAGCGCTAGTCCCGCGAGAGCCGCTGAATTTGACGGGCCTTCTGTCTCACGCCAGTGATTACCCACCTCCACCTTCGGTGCCAAGTAATACCAGGACAAGATTACTTTAAATAAAAATGGGTTTATTAGGAATAGCGAGCAAACCCTTTGTAGAACAAAGTAATCAACAGTATAACAGTATTGAAAGAGTTAATTTAGCATTACTATTCAACTCAATAATGAATGAAGAAGACAGCAATCTTTACCATACTTCAGTGCAGTTCGATTATCAACTATAATCAACGTAACCAATATCAGTAACCTGTCTAAACCTTATACATTCTGCTTAACCAATGGCCAGTGGAAATTATACAAGCGTTCAAGACTGCTAGTGTTGGGGCCCTTGACTTCTATCGTTGGGTACGTGGTCACTCCCTCTGTCATTGGAACACACACGAAGGCAGACAGACCCCTTCTACACTGGATGCGCAAGGACAGCTGGACGCACGATCCTCTGGTACTGGCAACACATGAGGGCAACTGGATCTCTCCTTCGCTGAATGCACGAAGGCAGCTGCATGCACAATCTGCAGCACAGGACCATTCACCTCAACAGTCTCGCCCTCTCTCCCTTCTCCTTGCTCTGCACGTGCACTTCCACTCTTGGAAAAATACCCCTTCCCTTAGGCACTGCTGGGAGGTGTAGTTCTCTTCCTGACAGTTTGCATAGGCCCTCTGTAATTGAAACTACATGTTCCAGAATCCTTTGCATCTTCCTGTCTTAAACATCTTCCTTTGCCAGTGAAGAGAAAGGGAAAAAGGGAGGGGGGAAAGTACTCCGCAGCTGTGACAGGCTGCATGTCTCTGTCCAAGCCTGGAACACAGCGAAACACAATAGTACACACACAGTTCCAGTAGCCTGCGTTACAAACTGTTAAACTTTCTTGTTCTCTTTGTGTTAGGATCACCGTTACGGTTTATATTTGTATTAGTGTTGTAGTTAGAGTTACTTTAAGGGTTGGGTTACTCTTAGGGTTACATTTACTGTTTAGGTTAGGGCTAGTTTTGCAAGACAAATTTCATTTCGGGTTAAAAAAAGATTTTGACTTGATGTGAAAATTTGTGGAACAATTCAATAAAATGTTCTGATTTTTGGTCGATTCAAAATGTCAGAGATTTGGAATTCCAGGTGTTCCCGAATCGCCAAAATGCAGATTTTTCATCCGAAAATCAATTTGGATTAAAACGAATGTATATATCTACTGGAATCCCTGCCGCCTCATTCCTGGTGACCATGAAGAGTATCCGCTGGCTGTAACAGCTGCATTGATTGGGAGAAAAGCAAACATTAATTACAGAAATAGACGTGGTTGAGTATAATTGGCCTCTGAGGATATTTCCCGCCTCGGGGAGCGTCCCATCAGACTAAGCAGCAGATTATAAAACCTCGGTTCTGGTTCTGTAAAGGAGAGCAGAGACCTTAAAATCCAAGTAAATGGGTAAGACTGGTGACAGCGTATAATGTGAAATCCATTACATTGGGGCTTTTATTAAATCAGGGGCTGCCGAGGTGTATCTATTCTGCGGCTGGATTAATAGAAGGATAAATAAGCTTGAAATGTGCTTTTATATCATGGATTTATCATGAAAACACACTCCCTCCTCATCCTGTGTAGATGATTCCCTCTAGAAAGTTCAAAGAAAAAAACTGACACTTATATTTTCCAAATTTCTACCTTTATGGAAATTAATTCAATGAACGGGGAATTATATTAGAGCTGGACGGTCAAAAACCCCAAGCTGGAAACTTGACAAACTGTTAGAATCTTTCCGATTTAACTCTTTGTTCTCCATATTACAGGTTTATTTACTTTAACTAAACATTATTTACTAATTTAATAAGTCCCTTTGGGAAAATACCTGATTGTGTCTTTCAGTCTTTGTTAAATGACGTGACTTTAGGAGTAATGTGTAACTCGTCCCGTTTTATGTATTTATAGGGAAAGTCATATTTAATTGAGTTCATTTATCATGTTGATAAAATGCTGCCTCTGTTTATGATACAATGTATTTTGATTTTTCAATGCACGGAATACTGTTTCTCCTGTGGGAAAGAGTTTGATTCCCAGTTGATTGTGCTGAGATTGAAGCGGCCTCTGAGAATGATCAGAAATATTAAGTGGCTGCAGTTGTTTGTTTTCCCTAAAATTTACATTGAATTAATAAGAATTTGATCTAATTAATATGTGTTTCAATATTTAATGCATTCATTGTGTAAGAACTTGGAATGAGAATAGAAATATAGAACTAGGGAAAAAGGAGGAGGAAAAGGAGTTAGAGAGAGAGGGGGAGAAAAAAGAGAGACATATAGAGAGAGGGAGATAAAAGAGAGAGATAGAGAGAAAGGGGGAAAAGAGAACGAGAGGGGGAAAAGAAAGAGGAGGGGAGAAAAATAGAGAGAGGGTAGAGAGAGAAAGAGAGAGGGGGAGAGAGAAAGAGAAAGGAGGAGAGAGAAAGAGAGATAGAAATAGAGGGGGGAGAGAGATAAAGAAAGAGAGGGAGAGAGACAGGAGAGGGGAAAAGAGAGAGGCGAAGAGAGATAAAAAGAGAGAGAGAAAGAGGGGGAGACAAGAGAGAGAGGGAAAGAGAGAGGGGAAAGAGGGAGAGAAAAAAGAGAGAAAGAGAGATCATGAGATAAAGAAGGAGATAGAGAGGAGGTAGAGAGGGAGAGATAAAGGGAGATGTAGAGATAAACAGAGAGAGAAAGAAAGAGAATGGAGAGGGAGAAAGAGAAAGTGGAACATGGAGAAAAAGAGAGAGACATTAAGAAAAGGAGAGTGGGAGAAAGAGAGGGAAAGAGAACGAGGGACAGTAAAAGAGGAAGAGAAAGAGAGAGGGAGAGCGAGAGAGAAAGGGAAAGAGAAAGAGGAAGAAAGAGAGAGGGAGAGAAAGAGGGAGAGAGAAAGGGAAAGACAAAGAGGAAGAAAGAGAGAGGGAGAGAAAGAGGGAGAGAAAAAAGAGAGAGGGGAAGTGTTACGTTCCCCCAGCCAGGTCCCCTGGTGCTGAGAGCTCTTCTCAGTCCTTATAGGTTATAGGGTTAATCTGTTTAGCTCTCCGCCCCTGGAGTCTCAGCTTGGGTCACATGACCTGCACTGCCCTATATAATGGCAATCAGTGCAATTGTTCCCTGATCCAGTATAGATCTTGCTTGCTGAGTTCCTGATTTCTGTATTTTGTATTTGGATATCCTGGTTCTGACTCCTGGCTCTGTATTCTGACGACTCTTGTGATTTACCCCTGGTACCGTGTATTTGATATATTGGTTCATGACTCCTGGCTTTGTATTCTGACCATTCTATCGCTTGATCCCATTTGTGTTTTGTCTGTGTGGTTTTCAGGATTCTGGTTTATGTTTGAACCACACTACAGTCTCTGTTGTTTGTTTATCTGGTGTGAGTCCTAATCGTAGGAATCCAGTTTTGTTGTATGTCCCTACTGGTTGCAGCTCTACCTCAAGTTCTATATGTGAGTCCTGCCCTGCATGTTACTCAATATATTTCTGTCAAGTCTGTTCTGGTTCATGTTTTCTGTATGTGTGTATCTAGTGCAGCAGCTCATTGTTTTGGTTTATAGAGACCAACTCCAAGATTCATTCAGGTTCCATTGCTGCTAGATATTCCTTCCTGTCAAGTCTGGTTTAACCCTGTCATTGTGTATATTTTCCAACCCTGTACTCTGTATAGACAGAAGGCCATCCAAGGACCTTTCCCCAGTGCAGGGCCTTCCTCTCGTGTGTGTATACTGTCTTGTCTGGTTCTGTTGTATCCTGTGTCCAGGGTTCTGCATAATGCAGAAAGACACATACATACCTAAAGGGCTTAATAAACACAGCAGCAAGGACCCCCCATTGGCTCCTGAGGGGGGCCACCGTAACAGGAAGAGAGAAGGAAAGAGAGGAACAGAGAAAAAATAGAGAGGGAGAAAGAGAGAGAAAGAAAGTGGTATAAGGAGAAAGAAGGAAATGGGAGACAAACAGAGAGAAGAGAAAAAAACAGGAATATCTTTAACATAGAAACCTATGGGATTTGCCTGAATAAACCTGCCGAATGAAACCACTGAACATCAGGGCATTTCACTGACATTTCTCTGCTGTTCAATGTGAATTGCTTCTCTATGGGGGGCTTTCACTGCCGTCGAGCAGACACCGTATTTGCTGGCAATTCGCCAATATTTGGCAAACTGCCTGCTTTCTGAATGACCCAATGGCCAGGAAACTGCACCGTATGGGGAATTTCCCCGTTCGGTACAATTTCGGGGCCAGGTCGGCTCACTCTGAATAACCCCTTAATTGTTTTCCCTGCTGTTTTACTGACACCAGGAATTCATCATCGCGATGTATTGAAGAAATACGTTCAATGGGATCAGAATGGCTCAACATGATCCTGTGTCTCCAGCTGTAGAGCAGACTGTGTTACATTCCGTGTATTGACTAAATTCTGTTTTAGTGAAACAAGGGAGAAACGTTCTCATGCTCATAAGGGAGATACATTCTCATGCTCATAAGGGAGAGCTAGTCTTGTCCTATTATTTCACGGAAGCTGGGAGGTTACAGAACTTCTGAGGTGATGGACGGACATAAACTTGCTGAAGAGTTGATAATATAATCATAAATTGACAGTTCCCAAAGTTGTAAGTGAAGAGGAAAGTACAACGTCTCATAACGACTTGCTATGTAACTCTTCCTTTCTTCCAGTCGGACACTTTGACGTCTGCAGACATGGGGCTTCTTAATCAGACAATGGTGACACACTTTTTTATGCGGGGAATTTCTGAAGACCCAGAACTTCAGGTTCCGATCTTCCTCCTGGTTCTCTTCATTTATCTCATCACCATTGGCAGTAACATGACCATCCTTCTCCTGGTGTGTCTGGACCTTCAGCTTCACACCCCCATGTACTTCTTCCTGGGCAACCTGTCTATAGTAGACATTTCTTCTGCCACAGTGTCTCTTCATAACATTCTTATTGTATTTATAACAGGGAACAGGTCTGTTTCTTATGTTAGCTGTTTCTCACAGATGTTCTTCTTCGGGACCTTCATAAGCAGTGAGTTGCAGTTCCTCATGGTAATGAGCTATGACCGCTACGTGGCCGTATGCAACCCTCTGCGATACACAATGATTATGAGCAGTAGAGTTTGCTTCCTCTTGGCCATGTTATGTTGGGTTTCTAGTCTCATAGAAAACTTGCCTTTAATAATTTTACTGTCAGACATCTCCTGCTACAAGTCCAACATCATCAACCATTTCATATGTGACCCCATCCCCTTTCTGAAGCTTTCGTGCAGTGACACTAGAGTCACAGAGATGTTCTTCCTTATCAACGGACTGTTGTTTTTTAACATTATCCCTTTCCTTTTCATTTTTACGCCTTATGTTTTCATTATTGTCACCATCCTGAAGATCCCCTCGAACACTGGGAAGCGTAAAGCCTTCTACACCTGCTCATCACACCTCACTGTGGTCGTCTTACTCTATATTATCCTCATGTGTCAATACATGAGACCAGTGACGGAGAAGATCATGGACTCCAACAAACTCTTCTCTCTCTTCAACACTGCGGCCATCCCGATATTAAACCCCTTGATTTACAGCCTAAATAACAAAGACGTAAAGTCTGCTCTGAGAAGAAGGTGGAGACATTTTCACAAGACTTATTAGGTAACAACATACCTGTATAAAAGCCTTGTATATTAATTGTGTTTGTTAGCCCCTTCACTTTTCAGCCATTTTACCCCCCTCCTTCTTGGACTGAACCCATTGTGACCGTTTTTTTGTTCATCAGGTTTACACAATATTTGAAGTCATATTTTAGAGCAAAACCCACACATATTATATAACGCTTTTTGGTCAGACTCAGCTAATTCAAAATATTTCATTGCTACTTGTATATTTTGTATCCCATCATTGTGTTATCTCAATAGAATGAGAAAAATATAAAAAAAAATAGGATTTCAGTTAATTTCAGCATGTAAAATTATTTTTCCAGAAAAAAATGTCTCGTTTATGTTTTGGCACATCGATTTTCATGATTAGAGTGATATTGTATATAAAGCCAGAACATGGAATCACTTTTTAATTTAAAAAAGCCCCATAAAATCTTCTATTTTTTAATCTGTAAACAAAAATGGTAATTATGGGGGTGGGGGACTTTTTCTATACACATTTATTTACTTAGAAGTACATATTTTGGGGTCTTTTAGCAACATAGATAAGGGGATCTAAAAGCACCCCCGGATTTCCGGATTTACTATACCTGGTTCTTTGGTGATGGTAGGTTGGTGACATCATCAAATCACACACCCAGGGCCGGATTTATAACTAGGCAGAATAGGCATGTGCCTACAGGCACCTGCCTCAAGGGGGCACCTTACTCTGTGTAAAAAAACAAACACATTTTTTTAAAAATCATTTAGACCACTGTACTGCTGGAGCCTAGAGGGCTAGAGGGACATATGCGGAATCATTGGAAAGGCCAGATTATGGCCTATCCAGTGATACCAAATGTTACCAGGTTAGATTTATGTTAAAATAAAATACCCCAGAATTGCATCTGATTTCTCCTTGGATCAAGAAGCTTTTACCCACATATTAATTATTATAACTCTTAATATACTGTGTCTGCAGGAAGTCATCCAGCTGTTGTTTAAAAGTCTGTTCAGTCTCTGACCCAACCACCTCAACAGGCAGAGAATTCCACAGCTTTATTGTTCTGATGCTGCTCTAACTCACCTTTTCTTTTCTCACATTATCAAAAAATGTGGAGCTGATGATGCAACGCATTGTTTCGCAGACAACCTAGACTGTGGCACTGCAGTGAGGAGAGACAGGGGAGTTTGGAACCTGCATCTCTAAATTGTACACCACACACGGTGAGGTGAGGGGTCATTGGAAAGGTCAGAGTCTGGTCTTTACAAAGATACCAAACATGACCATGTAATGTGTAAAAATAAAAAATTGGAAAATAGTAAATGCAAACACATTTTTTTCTGTTCTACGCAAGAAGCAATATATGCTTTTACATAATAAACAAACAATAACGCTGCACTAACTCAACTAAGGCAACAGTTTCTGCCCCTTCTGCTGATTTGAGAGCAGAGAGAAACTGTTTTCCAGTTTTTTAAATGGTATTTTTAAATGTTTTTTTTAAATGTTTTATACTTTTTTGTTGGTTTCCCAAAAAACAAGAATTTAAGAAGTCATTTTTGCTTTTTTTTGGGGGGGAGGCACTCCACATTTCTGCGCCTAATGGCTCCTGAGATACAAATCCGACCCTGAAAATAAAAACGGCCAATGTCACTATGCCATTTTGATCTATTTTTCTACAGTTATATCCCTAATAACAAAACCTTGCATAGATCAGGTGTCTCTCTTTTCAAAGATGGGTTTTGGGGCTCCTAGTCTTTAATAGGGATGGGCTGGCGGTTCGATCCGAACATGAGTTCGATTCGAACATTGCCCGTTCGGCTGCAACCATCGAACATTTCCACGTGTTCGCCGCGTGTTCGCCCACAATGCACCACAATGGACCACAATGCACTTTTCCACTGGCCTGAAGCTTGTAATTGGCTACAGCCTTGCACCTGACCTCAGGTCAGGCGCAAGACTATGCCAATCAGGGCTCAGAGTCCTGATTGGGCAAATTTTGCCCAATCATGGGCTCACAGAGCTAAGTCCCGCAGCACACTATATAAGGCTTCCCTGCAGCCCCAGCACGTGATTTTTTGCAGGAGTGAATCAGAGAGGAGAGGAGATTGTTTGTTGCATAACAGGCTGTATCACTGAGTTATATCTGCTTTCTGGAAATTTGAATCTGTGTCTTGGCACTGCCAGCTATAAAGGTGTATGACTGAGGCATAGCATACTTCTGGAAATTTTAATCTCTGTCTTGGCACTGCCAGCTATCAGGGACAGACTGTATCACTGAGTTATATCTGCTTTCTGGAAATTGGAATCTGTGTGTTGACACTGCAAAGGCTATCAGGGACAGCCTGTATCACTGAGTTATATCTGATTTTTGGAATTTGGAATCTGTGTTGGCACTGCAAAGGCTATCAGGGACAGGCTGTTTCACTGAGTTATAGCATAGTTCTGAATATCTTTTATCTAGATAACACAGTTGAATCAGAGTTCTGCATATCTCCAATCTTTATACCAGAGTTGAATCAGAGTTCTGTATATCTTTAATCTATATATCACTCACCATGTCAGAAAGACCAAAAAGGACAGGCAGACGCTCCCAGACACAGATAAGAGGGCAAGCAGCCTCTGTGTCGGAAGGCTGTGCCACTGGTCGTCGTGGACGTGGTGCATCCTCTGCAGGGGCACACTTGTCCTTGTTTCTAACTGGTGCTGGCCGTCTTAAGCAGCAGCAACATACAGAGGATTTGCAGGATTGGCTAACCAGGCCATCCTCATCCTCCGAGTCCTCTGCCAGACAGGCTTGTAGTGCTTTACAGTCCACCTCAGCTGCCAAAACATCTAATTCAGCATCCATGTCCACAGCTACTCCTGCCGTAGCCTCACTATCATACACAGAGGAGTCATCTGAATTTTTTGACTACAGTGAGAGTGACATGCTGCTTGAGGATGCGCAGCAACTCCAGTGCTCTGATTCAAACTCTGAGGTTGAGGAAGGGAGTATAATCAGCCTAGAGGGAGGGGGTGCCAGTGACACACAAAGAACTGGCACCCATGCTCCCCCAGCAGCTGCAGCACACTGCCAAGTTGGCTCCAGTGACGAAGAGATAGGGGGTGATGACGATGATGAGATCACTGACTCCATCTGGGTGCCTGATCGAACAGAGGAGTCAAGGGAGGAGGAGGCACAACAAAAACGAGGCAGAACGTCCTCTATGAGCAACCATAGCCAGTCTAAGGCATCAGATGTCAGAGCTGCTCAGGTGCAGAGCGCTGTTGCCTCTCAGCACACGTCCAGGATCTCTGCTGTCTGGGAGTTCTTCACGACATGTGCAGCCGACTGCCGCGTTGCTATTTGTAAGCTATGTTGGAAGAGGATCAAGCATGGGAAAGACATCAGATACTTCGTGCTTGAGGTACCACTTGCTTCAGGTACCACGTGCTTGAGGAGACATATGACCACCTGCCACGCATCCCATTGGCACAACACTTTGCATAGGTCCTCCTCCTCATCTGTCTCTACCCCCACTATATGTCCTGTCATGTCATTGCCTACAACCTCCACTGACAGGGATGATGCTACAGTAATGGGTGTACCACGTCCTTCCTCAGAATCTGCCAGCATCCCATCAACTGCAGATTTATGCAGTCAGATTTCATTGCCCCAGCTGCTGCAGCAGAAGAAAAAATATTGTCCCAACCATCCACATGCACAACGTCTAAATGCCAGCTTGGCAAAATTACTTGCATTATAGCTGCTGCCTTTCCAGCTGGTGGACTCTGCTTCCTTCCGTGAATTTGCCGAATGTGCTGTACCACAGTGACAGGTTCCAAAACGACATTTCTTTTCACGGAAGGCCAATCGAGCACTATAACAGCACGTGGAAGACAATGTTATGGAGTCATTGGGAAAGGCAGTCAGCAGCAAGGTGCACATTACTTTAGACACGTGGTCCAGCAAGCATGGACAGGGCCGTTACATTTCCTTCACAGCACACTGGGTAACTCTGGTTGCAGCTGGGAGGGATCCAGGACGGGGCTCTGTGCTGGAGCTTGCTCATCCACCACGCCTCCAGAAAGCTGCTTATATGAGGTCTGTCTGATCCACCACCTCTTCCTCCTCCTCCTCCTTCTCTGTCTCTGGCGAAGTGGCAGTTAAACCGACGCGTGGCAGGGGCTACACAATGGCTCAAGCAAAAAGATGCCATACTGTGCTTGAGCTGGTTTGTTTAGGGGACAGGAGCCACACCGGGCCAGAAATTCTGTTAGCTCTGCAGGGGCATTTGGTGGTTGCAGCCGCTCCATCGGAGAATAGGCGTGACCAAACCGATCCTGCACTATGTAAATTGACGCATGTACCATGCCTAGCACACATCCTAAATCTGGTGGTACAGCATTTCCTAACCAGGTACCCAGGGCTGGCAGAGCTTCCCAGCCAGGCCAAAAAAGTCTGCAGCCACTTCGGACGATCATTCCCAACAAGTGTTCGCCGGGCAGAAATTCAAAGAGAATACCACCTTCCCACAAACCGTCTGATCTGTGACATGCCCACCACGTGGAACTCGACATTACCAATGCTGCAGCGTCTGCACGAGCAGCAAAGGGCCATCAACGAGTACCATAGGCGACTCTACAGGGGGGCAAGGGGGGGCAATTGCCCCCCCTAGGTTATTCCTTGCCCCCCATGTGCCCCCCCCAAAAATCAGCTTCCAGCTTACCACACTTTTTCGGACCAGTGTATCTCCGTCCCTGTGCATCTTATATATCATATATAGACGATCTAGGTGTCATTGGAAAGAGCAGATTCTGGCCTTTCCAATGATACCCAACATGACCATACTCCGTTTGAAATAAAAGTCAAAAACATTAAAAAATAACAGGCACTTAAACTTAAGCATTTTCACAGGGTTGAAATGTCTCAGCAGTGAAGTGGTTAATGTTCAGACTATACATTACATTGTGTATTAAGTTAGTTTTTGCCTTGGTTTAGTTGTATATTAAGGGTTAATGGGTAGGCTTTATCCCTCACATTATACATTTTATTTTTTCCTTGATTAATGGCATTTTAGGGGTTAATGTGTTAGCTATATGCCTCACAGTGTATTCATTTCATGTTTTACCTTGATCAATGGCATTTTAGGGGTTAATGAGTAGGCTAAATGCCACATTGTTTATTATTTTTATTGTATTTCCCTGGGTTTATGGCATTTCAGGGGTTATTATGGAAGTTAGAATCTAAAGGGTCTAATCATCTTTAGACCTTCTGCTTTTTGTCACATTTCGGGGAATTAATTTTGCCGAAAATAAAGTGAATTCCCTATTTAGCGAATGGTCACTGTAATTTGCTAAAAGTGGAGTCGCTGAAGGAGCAATCAGACATTCAGCGAAAACTGCCGGAACTGCGGCAAATAAAGTATCATGTTAGTACAATAAAAAGGCATCATTGCATCACATTACTCTGGGGTTTTGGAATCTTATTTATATATACTTATTTAGGGCACTATTACCTGGTGTGAGTTAACCCTTGCGTCGGCATGGTTTTGCGTTAGCGCCAGGTTAATTGAGTCTAGCGCCTGACCAACAGATCTTTTGCCTCTCGCTACAAACGGGAAAAATCACTTAATGCGTTGCTATTAGCGATTTGTAGCTCGAGCTTACTGTACTTTCCGCGTCCTTTACTTAACATGGGGAGCGCTAGAGATCTCTAGCGCTTTTGCAGCTAGCAGATCAGTTGGTGCCAGCGCTAATTTTTTGAGGGGCGCTAATTGCACCATTTTACCTACTGCTTAACCCTGGTGCTAACTCCAAAAAAAACAGATCTTCGCCCAAAATTAACAGGCAATTGAAAGGAATGCAGCACAGTTGTTCTCTTGGCCCCATACACTATAGCAATGGATCTGGTCCGCATTGTCGTTGCTGTTGCAGTCGGCTCTATTATAAAAGTATCCTTTATCCACATATATCCTAATTCTAATATATTGCCTAATTTTAAACATTTTATGCTGGGGGTTATTCATAGTATGGAAGCGGTTGATTATTAGGGTGACTGTGTGGACCATGTTTAAAGGGACATGTGAATAAGTCTTGCCCTGAAACATGTATTATTTATATGCTGCAGCAGGGAAATATGTGTCGCTCACCTGGCCTTCCTTTTGGATCTATTAAATGCAGTGTAATGATTCTACATGCTGTTGGGTGGCATTTATCATGCAATGCCCATCAGCCTTAATATATGTGTGCATCAAACCATGGATGATACGGCCACCTTGGATGATTTTAAAAATGCAGGGGTGAGAGGTTATTCACTGGATGTGTTCATATTCAAGCTTGTGAGGGCGGGGGATAGGTATGGCCCAGCACTGGAAAAAAAAACGTTCTATCCTGGACACAACCGCATTAGCGCTGGGTCTCAGCCCGGGTCTTAGAGTTTTCCTAGCGTGCGCTAAACGACCTTGTTCATGGACTACTGCAGACAAGGTGATCTGTTCGTGGGTCGTCAGGCACTATGTTTTAGCAACTCGCGCTAAATGTTTCCTTTAGCGATGGTGTTTTAGCTCACACAGGTGATTGGGCCCTTAGTTTTATTCAGTGATATGATTTAGTGGTGAAAATTATTAGTGCCCCCCCAGTTTTGACTGCGGTATCTTCTGTGCTCCCCCTAAATATTGTTCCTAGAGTCGCCACTGACGAGTACCTGTGTGAGTACGGCACAAGGACAGGTTCAGGTCAACTTGGTTTTTTTCCCCCCTGCAGTGGCTGATGATCAAGGATGCATGCACTGTACTGTCACCATTTGAGGAGGCAACGAGGATGGTGAGCAGGGACAGTGCATGCATCAGTGACACAATTCCTTTAGTGTCCCTGCTGGAGCGCACTCTGCGGGGAATTATAGATGTGCCACTAGAGGCAGAGCAGCAGGAGTAAGAGGAGGCCTTCCCTAGCTCTCAAGGCTCCAGTCTTTACGCAGACAGCATTCCTGTGGGTCATCAGATCAGACAGGAGGAGGATGAGGAGGAGGAGGAATATTTAAGTAGTGGAAGCATTGAAGGTGGGGATATCTCAAGGGAGGGTTTTGTGTGCCCAGAAACCCAAGGACTAGTGCGTGGCTGGGAGGAGGAAGTGCACAATGGAGTCATCCTCATTGACCAGGAAGACTCGGAAGCTAATGCCACCTCCAACCTATGCTGCATGGGCTCCCTTATCCTGCAAAGCCTGCTAAAGGACCCCAGGATTTGTGCCATCAAGGAGAGGGATCATTACTGGTTGGCAAGCCTTCTTGATCCACGATACAAGGGTAAAGTTGCAGAGCTCATCCTGTCCGCACAGAGGGAGGCCTGGATGAAACAACTTGAGCATGCTCTAAAGTGACACTTGTGTAACACCTTTCCAGGCACTGGTAGGTTACCAAATGATGACACAGGTGCTTCAGAGGCTGCGGATGATCAGAGGAAGAGCAGCGAAGGCCAGGGCCCCTTGACTGATGCCTTTTAAATTTTTTTAGTCCACGACGTCCAGGGACATCAAATGTAGGCACCCATTGCCAGCGTCTTCACCATATGGTGCAGGACTACCTAGGGGCAAGGGCAGACCTGGATACCTTTACAGCAGATGATTCACTGGCTTACTGGGTGTTGAGTTTGGATCACTGGCTAGAACTTAGCCAAAATGCTATGCAACTACTAGGTTGCCCTTCATCCAGCATGCTTTCTGAAAGGATGTTCAGTGCTGCTGGAGGTTTTGTCAAAGACAAAAGAGTGCGTCTGTCCACCGACTCTGTAGACCGGCTGACATTTATAAAAATGAATCAGTCCTGGATCAGCAGCTATCAGACCCCTGATGCTGACGTAACGGAATAGATTTGGAATCTCTTCTGCATTCACAAAACCTCCACCACTGCACTCTTCCACAATACCACAAAGGGGTTACGGTGTGAAGGCACTTGCTGCCACCAAAGGCACAATATTTGGGTGCACTGCCACTGACGCCTATATTACCAGATTTATATAATTTTAATATTGGAACGCAGGGTCCAACCCTGCACTCTTCCACAATACCACAGAGGGGTTACTTACGGTGTGAAGGCACTTGCTGCCACCAAAGGCACAATTTTCGGGTGCACTGCCACTGACGCCTATATTACCAGATTTATATCATTTTAATATTGGTCTGCAGGGTCCAACCCTGCACTCTTCCACAATACCACAGAGGTGTTACGGCGTGACGGCACTGTTGCCGACACTAAAGGCCCAATTGTAAAGCACCTATTGTTACTTTCATTCAAAGCCGGCATAAGTTTCACCATAATTTTGCCAAAAGATCACTAAACTTGTTCTGCGTGTCCTAAAATGTGTCCTCTTTTCATACAGACTGCCGCCCCAAGCAGTTGTTTATGAATAGATTAAAGGAAAACCGTTAACCGTCATTTGAAATGTCATTTTTTTGTTTTTAAATGTTTCTATACATTCGAAAAATCCGCCACTTCATGGGCAGGTTATTTGGACCTCCTAGGCATGATACTTGAAGGAATTTTTCATTTTTATTTTTAACCCTTATTTCATGGAAAACTCACTGTTCCTTTAAAAACATCTTTTTTTTAACTTTTGTCTTTGTTTCCTGTCCCCCAGGGCACTACCCGGACCCCCATACACCTTTTATGGCAAATATCTTGCATATATGCCCTCTTGGAGGGCACTCTAAAAATCGAACTTTTGAGTCCCATTGACTTGCATTGAGTTCGGTTCGTGTTCGCGTTCGAACTCGAACTTTTGAAATTGTTTGAGTTTCGAATGCGAACCGAACACGGGGGTGTTCGTCTCATCACTATACAGAAATAGACGTGGTTGAGTAGAATTGGCCTCTGGGGAGATTTTCCGCCCTGGGGAGCGTCCCATCAAATTAAGCAGCAGATTATAAAACCTTGGTTCTGGTTCTGTAAAGGAGAGCAGAGACCTTAAAATTCTGGTAAATGGGTAAGAATGGTGACGGCGTATAACGTGAAATCCATTACATAGGGCTTTTATTAATGTCTTGGGCTGCCGAGGTGTATCTATTCTGCCGTTGATTTAATAGAAGGATAAATAAGCTAGAAATGTGCTTATATCATGGATTTATCATCAAAACACACTCCCTCCTCATCCTGTGTAGATGAGTCTTTCTAGAAGGTCCACAGCAAAAAACCGACACTTATATTTTCCGAATTTACACCTTTATTGAAATTAATTCAAAGAACGGGGAATTATGTTAGAGCTGGACGGTCAAAAACCCCAAGCTGGAAACATGACAAACTTTGAGAATCTTTCCAATTTAACTCTTTCTTCTCCATATTACAGGTTTATTTTCTTTAACTAAACATTATTTAGTAATTTAATAAGCCCCTTTGGGAAAATACCTGATTGTGTCTTTCAGTCTTTGTTAAATGACGTGACTTTAGGAGTAATGTGTAACCCGTCCCGTTTTATGTATTTATAGGGAAAGTCATATTTAATTGAGTTAATTTATCATGTTGATAAAATGCTGCCTCTGTTTATGATACAATGTATTTTGATTTTTCAATACACTGAATACTGTTTCTCCAGTGGGAAAAAGATTGATTCCCGGTTGATTGTGCTGAGATTAAAGCGGCCTCTGAGAATGATCAGAAATATTAAGTGGCTGCAGTTGTTTGTTTTCCCTAAAATTTACATTGAATCTCTTAGAATGTAACCTAAATAAATATGTGATTCATTAATTAATACATTCATTGTGTAATAACTTGGAATGAGAATATACGTAGACTAGAAATAGAAGGAGAAAAAGAGAGAATTAGAGAGAGAGAGAAAAGGAGATATGGGGAGAGAAAGAGAGAAGGGAGAGAGAAAGAAAGAGGGGAGAGGGAGAGATAAAAGAGGGAGAGAGATAAATAGAGAGAGAAATAGAGAGGGGCAAAGTGAGGGAGAAAATGAGAATTGGAGAGACAGAGAGAGTGAGACAGAGAGAGTGTGAGAAATAGAGAAATAAAGGAAGAGGGAGAACCAGAGGGAGTGAGAAAGAGGGGGGAAAAGAGAAAGAGAAAAAGAGTGAGAGGGAAAGAGAAAGAGGAAGAGAGTTGAACATAGATAAAGACAGAAAGGGTGAAAGAGAGAGAGACAAAGAAGATAGAAAAGGAGAGAGGGGGATAGAGACAGAGAGAAGGAGAGAGAAAGAGAGAAAGAGGAACAGAGAGAAAAGGAGAGAGGAGAGAGGAATAGAGAACGAGGGAGAGAAAAAGAGGGAGGGAAAGAAGGAGGGAGAGAGAAACAGTGAGAAAAACAGAGAGACTGAGAAAAAGAGAGGGAGAAAGAGAGAGCGGGAAAGAGCGAGAGGGAGGGAAAAAAGAGAGAGGGAAAGAGAGGGAGAGAGAGGAACAGAGAAAACCAGAGAGGGAGAAATTGAGAGAAAGAAAGTGATAGAGTAAGAAAGATGATGTTAGAGACAAAGAGAGAGAGAGAGAGAGAGAGAGCGGTGGGAGAGAGAAAAGGAGCAGGAGACAGAGCGAAAAAGAGAGAGAAAGAGCGGTGGGAGACAGAAAAAGAGCAAGAGTCAGAGCGAAAAAGAGAGAGAGATCGTAAAACAGTTTCACTTGTACAACAAAAAACACAACCGCAATGTAACTTCTGCAAACAAACACTCATGCAAGGATTAACGGAAATAAAATCTGAATAAATGTATAAAACACTGAACCCTCTAGAACAAACGAAGATTTATCAGTTGGATAAAGTAGCTTGGAAACCCCTGGTGAGTCTTAAGGTTCTAGTCACTAAATACAGAACTTGAAAATTTCAGTGCTTTGATTTTCACGATACATTGGCGCACTTTGGCAATTCCATTTAACTGAAAATACGGTGAATTCACTCTTTAGTGAACTGTCACCTTATTTTGCATTGGAGTCGCCAAAGCAGTTATCAGCGAAAACCACCGAACTGCGCCGATTAACAGTAAACTGTGCCAAGCTGCCCTGACAACCACTGAGCTGTGCCAAACTGCCCTGATAACCACTGAACGATGTCAAACTCTCCCGACAACCAGTGAACGGTGCAAAACTGCGCCGATAAATAACCACTGAACTGCATTAAACTGCACCGAACTGCGCCGAATTGGCATCAGCGAATTCCTCTGAACTGCAAAAAAAACAACCAGTGTTTAAAAAAATAAAAATGTATCAAAATGTGCCTAAATGATAAAAAAAGGTCCTTTAAAAAGTAGTAGAAAGGTCTTTTACAGAATTTTAATTGGGAAACAACAATTTCATCTAAAAACACAAAAAGGCGTTTTAAAAAATAAATAAAAAGACTCTGCTGAAAATGAAAAGAATAAATGTTCTTTAAAAAAGTTTCTTAAAAATATATTACGTTTTTACATTGAATCCTATGGGATTCACCCGTTAACAACCTTCCAAACTGAACCACAGAAATTCAGGGCATTTCACTGACACTTTGGTGCAGTTTGGAATTCTGTGAATAGAAGACATGAACAGACATTACTAAAGAGTAAATAAAGGAATTTATTTACGACACTAAGAAACAAAGAGGAACTAATATAAACAGGCAGAAGATCCAGAACTAAATAAACATGAAACTAGAGACCAGGGAACTTAGCAAAACATAAACAGAACTAGACATGGGAAAACATAAGCAGGATCAGAAACAGACCTGAACAAAATATACAATGAATACTAGACTATACCTGACAAGTAATACGAGAGCAAAGAAAACAAAAAGCAGGATTAAGATCAGAATGAGGCTAAAACTCAAAGAGAAAAACAAAACAGACTAGACTAGACCAGAACATGAATAAACTAGAGGCTAGAATCAGAAACAGTACCTATCAAAATGAGCTCCAGAAACAAATGAGGCAGCGTCCTTCTTTGGGCGCTGCCTGCTTTTAAACACATGAGTTCATTGAACAAACAGAGTCCAGGTGTTGTTCCATGGCTTGAATCAAAAAGAAACAGAATGACCAGACTAGATACATAAATCAAAGAAGCCAGAGGTGGCGCCAGATGCACTGACTGTCCAGATTCTTCACTGGCTAAGTCCACATCTGCCAGAGGGGGCACAGAACGTCACAAGAAGACATAATAGTCTTCTATAAGGCAATTTCGGTGCTGCCAAAAGCCGCCAAATAGCAGCAAACTGCATCGTGTTTTACTGTCAATTCACCAGTATTTGTGAATTGGTAGCTTAGTGAAAAGGTGAATTAATCCGAAATTGTACCGGATGTTGAATTTCCCCGTTCGGTGCAATTTTGGGCCAATTCCGGAGGTTAATGATTAAACTCTTTTGTAAATATCACTTATCACTCTTCACTGTAAGATTCTTTAAGAAAAAATAACCAAAATAGACCGGAATGCGCTGCTCATCCCTACAAAAAATCCATAAATATTAGGAAATGACAACCTAGTTAACCCATTAAACGAAATATGGTTATTAGCAGAAATTTTTAAATGTTTTATCAGTGTCAGGAAGGATGTGATTTTTCACTAGGGGTTACAGTGGGGTGAATGGGGGGGCAGTGGTAAAGGTTCTTCATGGTTATTTACTAGGCACCATTATGTTCTTGCTTTCATGGGCTTAATCAGTGGTAATGAAAATAAAAAGAAATATACTTTACTCAATATTAGACATGTGCACGGATGTTTCTTTTCGTTTTAAAATAACTTTGTTTAGTTTTGGATCGATTCGAAATTTTTTATCGATTCGAATTGATATATCAGATTATCAATTTGATAGTTAATATATCAATTCAATAGCTGATATCAATGCGAATTTGAGATTACTAAATAAAACCCCAATTAATCAAATTTTGCTGTTAAAAGACAAGCTAGACTTAAATATTAAGCTGTGTCACAGATTTAGTATTTGAGTCAAATTAAACAGTGAAACGAAATTAATTTGTTTCATAAAGTCGTTTGCTGACTATTACTTGTATTTTAAGTGAAGATCAATTCAATAGTTGATATCAATTCAAATTTTCCACCATAGTTTTCAATGTTAAAAAAATGCCCCGTTTTTATTAAATATTTATAATTTTCAATTGCAGCAAACCAAAAAGCCATTTTTTTTATTGCTGAACGCACACAGACTGTAAGAAAATAATCCAGCTGCATGCGTTCAGCAAAGAAAACCAGACCTTATTATTACATTTAAAATGAGTTAGGAAACCTAAACTTTCACCCAAAAAATCCTGAAAAATGCCGAAAAAATCCTACGAAATGAATTAATAAAATGTCTGTTTACTGCAATTGAAAAATATTAAATAGGGATTTTTTTAACATTGAAAACTATGGTGGAAAAAAGCCTAGCATCTGCATTATTTATAAAGTGACCTGTTCCATTTTTTTTTTTTCGTTTTAGACCTTTTAGTTCAGTTTTTTTACGTTTTAGATAATTTTGTTCTTTTTTTTTCATGTCAGATCATTCGGTTCCGTTTTTTTCATTTCAGTTCATTTCGTTAGAAATTCATTTCGTTTTTGATAATTTTTTCAGCATTTCGTATCATTTGCATTCTGTTTTATTTCGTTAAGGTCCCATAACGAAATGATTTTGTTTGTGCTGTAACTTTGATTTGGGATTTCCTAATTTCAGGCAGCCAATATTTATTTTCGGAAATGCTTCCGAAAGAACGAAAATAGTAAATTTTGTACGAAATTCAATTCGGAACGAAACAAATTGCACATCCCTAATCAATATTCAAAAGCTCCTGCAGGAGCCCAACATCAAGGAACTCCATCTGGTTTTATGCTGGAGCGATTTAGATGAATTTAGTTTATTGTTCTCCAGAACATCTTCCCAATGTTGCAGAATACCAAAACATTACAGTCAATGTGCTGCAGCTCTCAGGGCAGCTCTCTGCATCCCTAATGGACATTGTATTATATTACAATGTATCTGTAGACGTTACATACATAGTTACAGTGAAAGGGAAAGTAGTTTTCCATATACCCACTGGTTTCTCAAAGTGGTTTTATGGAAAACCACCTGGTAGTGAAAGGGTCGATTATTATTATTATTTTATCATAAGTATCTTTCTTAAGGAAATTCATAGATTAAGTGGTTTTCCCCGCTGTTTTACAGACACCAGGAATTCAACATCGCGATGTATTGAAGAAACACGTTTAATGGGATCAGAATGGCTCAACATGATCCGGTGTCTCCAGCTGTCTCCTTCTAAACAAGGGAGATACATTCTCATGCTCATAAAGGAGAGCTAGACTTGTCCTATTATATCATGGAAGCAGGGAGGTTACAGAACTCCTGGGGTGATGGACAGACACAGACGTCTGAACAGTTGATCGTGTAATCAGACGTTGGCTGTTCCCAAAGTTGAAAGTGGAGGAGAAAGTACAATGTTTCATAAACGACTTGCTATGAGATTCTCTCTTTCTTCCAGTCGGACACGTTGACAGACATGGGGCAACTTAATCACACAATGGTGACACACTTTTTTGTGCAGGGAATTTCTGAAGACCCCGAACTTCAGGTTCCGATCTTCCTTCTAGTTCTCTTCATTTATCTCATCACCATTGTCTGATTGTCTGTAACATGACCATCCTTCTCTTTGTCTGTCTGGACCTTCAGCTTCACATCCCCATGTACTTCTTCCTGGGCAACCTGTCTATAGTAGACATTTCTTCTGCCACAGTCTCTCTTCATAACATTCTTATTGTATTTATAACAGGGAACAGGTCTGTTTCTTATGTTAGCTGTTTCTCACAGATTTTCCTCTTCGGGACAGTCATAAGCAGTGAGTTGCAGTTCCTCATGCTGATGAGTTATGATCGCTATGTGGCATTATGCAACCCTCTGCGATACACAGTGATTATGAGCAGTAGAGTCTGCTTCCTCTTGGCCATGATATGTTGGGTTTCTAGTCTCCTAGATAACTTGCTTTTAATAATTTTACTGTCAGACATCTCCTGCTACAGGTCCAACGTCATCAACCATTTCATATGTGACCCCATACCCCTTCTGATGCTTTCGTGCAGTGACACTACAGTCACAGAGATCTTCTTCTTTATCAACGGACTGTTGTTTTTTAACATTATCCCTCTCCTTGTCACTTTTACGCCTTATGTTTTCATTATTGTCGCCATCCTGAAGATCCCTTCGAACACCGGGAAGCGTAAAGCCTTCTACACCTGCTCATCGCACCTCACTGTGGTCATCTTACTCTATGTGATTCTTATATGGCAATACATGAGACCAGTGATATTAAACCCCTTGATTTACAGCCTAAATAGCAAAGACATAAAGTCTGCTCTGAGAAGAAGGTGGAGACATTTTCGCAAGACTTATTAGGAAATAACTTACCTATATAAAAGCCTTGAATTCACTGTATGTAATATTATATGTTTTTAAATAAAGATTTATTCATGTAAAATTGTCAATTCTTTTCATAAGGGACAATAAACTTTGCTGTTTTATATGTATTATACGTGGATTATCCACAACATTATACCCCTGCAAAATATTGCATAGATCCCCCTCATGCCGATATGTCAAGGCATGGACTCCCCTAGACCTCTGAACGAGTCCTGTGGGATCTGGCACCAGACACTAGCAGTAGATCCTTTAAGTCCTGTACGTTGCGAGGTGGGGCCTACATGGATGGGATCTGTCATCAGTGAACACCATGGACATGAAGGGGTGTACATGGTCTGCAGCAATCTCTAGATAGGTGGTGCGTGTCATGGGTGGGCTGAGATATTTCTTATATGGCCAGCATTAGCTTTTCGGCAATATGAGCTACAGTAGCTCCTATATGTGATGGGACTAGACAGGCTCAACCTTGATCCCATGCTCATCAATGAAATGACCCTGATACCAGTTGTCCTACCTTGCACCACTTTTTGATAGGTGCTTACCACAGCATACAAGGAACGACCCTCAAGACTTGCCATTTTGAAGATGCTCTGACCCAGTCGTCTCGCCATTACTCTTGATTTTGTATAGCATTCAGAGTTTCTTCGGAGAAATAATGAGTAATGGGTGTTGGCAAAAGTCTAAATCGATCAAATTACTATAATTCGGCTCAGGTCAATAGTCATTGATTTATTAAGGTGAGAGCTTCTGTCTTTTAAAGGTGAGGCACAATAAAACTGTCTGAGCAAAACATCATGGCAGATTTTAACGTCCTCTCGACCACAGTAATTTATTTTTTCACCCGCTAGAAGAAAGTACCAACAGATAGATCTTATTCATAGGAAATTATACTTTTTCCCAGTCGCACGGAAAACTCTTACAGAAGAGTTTTCCAAGAGAAATATTTGACGTATTAATGTAAGAAAAAAACCTTCGGTGTCCTGGCCAAGTGAAGACCAAGTGAAACACTTTATTAAACTTGAAAAAAATGCTATATAGTGTTCACAAACATGCAAAACTGCCTACTTTATGCCGATTGCCCCAATTATCCCACAATGTACCTGTCAAATAACCAATTTCTGTTATTTCTACAATACAGAAATTGAGATAATTAATACAGAACAGTGAGTATCTGTTTTAAATAAGACCTTAATTAATGGCATACACATGATACACGCAACTTTGTAAGAAGTATATATGATTGTGTTGATGGACAGTTGGATGTCAGTGTTCTGAGTTGGAATGGCTTGCGGAACATGACAAAGATTTAGAGGTGTGCACGACAGAGTCAGCACCACAGGCCAATGGACAGGTACAGGGCTACTTTGTGTGCTAAATTTGTTTGCTTTAGTACTTGTAAGTATTGTAAGTTAAGATCGATTCGATAGTTATTATCGATTTGAATTTCGGATCACTAAAAAATCCCCAATTAATCCAATTTTGCTAATAAAAGGCAAGCTAGGGTTAAATGTTGTCCATTGGCCTGTGGTGCTGACAACAGATTCAGCACCACATACCAATGGACAGCCACAGGGGTTCTTTGTGTAACAGTCAAACAAATCAGATTTTTTTCATAAAAGTTGTTTGCTTTAGTAATTGTATGTATTGTAAGTTAAGATCGATTCGATAGTTGATATCGATTCGAATTTCGGATCACTAAATAAAACCCCAATTAGTTAAATTTGCTCAGGAATCATTTAATCAGTGGTTTTCTTATAAAACAGTATAATAAATTAAATTTGTTATATAACGTTTTGTTTTGTTTTAGTTTCAATTCGGATCAAATCAATTCGTTATTTCGGAAGTACTTCCGAAATACGAATTAATGAATTTCGTAATAAATTGTGATTCATTACGAAACTAATACATACCTCTACAAAAATTTCAAGGTGTTGCCTTGGCCTCCAGATGCCCCATATCTAAATCTAGTTAAGCATCTTTGGGATGTGCTGGAACAACAAATCTGATTTGCTACTGATAGTTTCAGTGGCGACTGGTGACATTTCAAGCTGGTGGGGCACCATACTGGAAACATGAATCGTTTTAATCATGAATATGTCTTTCTACTACCTACAAAATTTGTGGACAATCACATATATAGGGATAAACCATAGAGACATATTCCTATTAATGAGGCAAATAAAATGGCCTTAAATTCAATGATTACAAGTGTAATTCAGAAATAAGCCACAAGATGTATAGATAAAACATTATTCAGTATACAAAAATCTAAAAGTGAAAAGAAGGGATACTATTATTTACTAAAAAAACAACTTACTGAACCCTAATCCTATCTATTATTTATTATTTATTTTACTATAAATAACTCAGAGTATACAAAACGTCAGTGTTTGAAAGGAAAAATCCTGTTTACTATTTCTATTTATCACAGTAAGGCAAATAATTTCTGTGCATTTTCTGTCATTAAAGTGTTAAGGCTCTGCCCTGGTGTGTGAGGCAGATGTTTGTTTGATGCCCATCGGAGTTCAAATAGGCAACAGCAGGGAAAGTAAACAAAACTTTAGGTACTTGATAATGAAGCCCTCCTATACAGTCCTTATCAGATATCTGGACAACATCTAAAACAAATGATCTGAATAGTGTAGGCATCCCCTGGATCCATAATATGATGACTGACGTGGTCGTCAGACTATGGACAACCTTTGCAGTACAATGGTGGACTTTCTGGGTTGTCCACTGCAAGCGAGTATGGATGACCCAGGGAAACTGCCGAACATCGCCAAAGACCACTGGATGCCATTGGACTGACTGCCGAATTCTGCCAAACGCCACTTCACTGAAAGCCGAACGCTGCTGAACGCCGCTGCACTGACAGTGGAAGACCGCCGGACTCCATAAAAAAAACGAAAAACATAACTCTGCTACTCTTGTAGGTGTTTAATAAAAATGCATTAAAATGTGTCTAAATGATAATAGAAAAGGTTTCTTAAATAATAAAAGGTCTGTTACAGAAAAAAACAATGCCTTTTTTAAAAAATCGAGAATCAAAAATTTTATCTAAAAAATAGATAAAGATGTTCAGAATAATCAATAAATAAAAAGATTTTTGCTGAAAATGAAAAGAATGGTTTAAAAAAAAATATATATATATATATATATGTTTTTTTTTTATATTGGATCCTATGGGATTCCTCTGCTTAAACCTGTACAACTGAACGACTGAAAATCAGGGCATTTCACTGATATTTCGGGGCAGTTTCTATTGTTTTGAATGACTACACATTTATTCTCTATGGGACAGTTTCACTATACAATTCATCTTTTTTTACCAGATCGTCTGACTTTGTCTGACAATTCAAATGGGATCGATCGCTGGTCTCCTGTAGGCGCTTGAAGTCGTCGTCCATTGCAAATCAGAGGCAGTGAACGAGGGTTGAATCTCTTCTGAGTTATGGGAGTAATCGGATGACCAAGGGCGACGACGGACGACGTCGTAGTTGCACGAATACGCACCCAGTGGATGGCCAGCCTTTTATTTTTTTGTTATTTACTCTGCCTAGCAACAATTGAGAAGGTCAAGAAGCCGCTTAAAGGGACATAACACATTTTATAAATCAAGCACATGCCAAATGACACAAAAAAACAACAGAAAAAAAATTATACAGTTTAATTTGTTTTATTTTTTTAATAAATAAATGGCGGATTGCTGCACCATCTGACATATGGATGAGCCACCAATGGATAGTTTTATTACATTTGGAATGTGAGGTTGACTGTGATTGACTGGCTGCCAGTTTCAAGCACAAAATAAAGCATATTCACATGCAAACCTCCTCATCTTATATCATTGTGTTACACAAGGTTACCCAACCAAGGGTGATCAGCTCAAATATAAAGACGAAAACGGAAACAACAATAGCGTAATACTACATAAAATATAAAGCCATTTTTTTACTGAACAAAGGTTTTTAGTAGCACTGAAATTTACCTGCATCATTCAATAAGTGGCTCGGTTTTCACACCTGGGTCATTTGCTAGAGGTGACCTCCACCCTCTCAGTAAATCTCTTGGTTTCCATCCAATGTAGCACAAAATAAAAAAAGAGAATTTTTATGGTGCAACCATGACAAGATTAACAATTATACAAAGTTGGCATGTGCCTACAAGTGCCCACCGCAGCGGGCACCTTGCCCTGTAAAGCAAAAAACTTGTTTTTTACAAAATTATTTATTTGTTCGTTTTATTAGTTTTACAGAGCAAGGTGTCTCCCTCTGGTGGACACTTTTCTCTGTAAAGGTACAATATAAAAAAAAACAATTCCTACATTTAAAAAAAAAAATATTAATAAAAATTCGATTGCAGTTTTTTAGAAATCATTTTTTTTTTTTACTTTACAGAGTAAGGCTGGCGGTCCACTGGGGCTGTAGTCGGATGACCGACTTGGTCGTCCGACTACGGACAATTTATTTCAACGATCTGGATCATCCACTGCAAGTGACTATCAGGGTTATTCAGAGAGCGTGAATAGCAGGAGAATGACTGGAGAATGAAAAATTCTAGGTCAAAATAGCCAATTTGGAAAGTGAGATGAAAGGGAGAATTTTTCTGGTTTGGCTATTTTGACCTAGAATTTTTAATTCTCCAGTCATTCTCCTGCTTTTCACGCTCTCTGAATAACTCTGTATGGACCACACCATTCAACCAATGGACACACTGCTGAATGCCGCAAAAGACCGCCGGACTGAAATAAAAACATATAACGCGGCCGAAGACCACTGGACTGAAAGAAAAAAAAAATGACGCCGAACGCTGCCCAACTGATCACTGGCTGCTGTCAGCTTTCCTGATTCTACAGCACTGCCAAACGCAGCCGAAGTCTGTTGTGATAGTGGGCTCGGGACCATTGGCAGGTATGGCTGCTCTGTGTATGGGGATCAGAGGGACTGATAGTGGGGCACAGGACCATTGGCAGGTATGGCTGCTCTGTCTATGGGAATCAGAGGGACTGATAGCAGGGCCCAGCAGCATTGGCAGGTATGGTATTAAAAATCGTGAATCAAAAATTTTGGCGGAAAAATGACAAAAATACAAAAAGATGCTCAGAAAATTAAATAAATAAAAATACTTTTTACTGAAAATGAAAAGAATAAACGGTTTAATAAAAAAAATTGGTTTAAGTATACAATTCATCTTTTTTTTATGTAAGTTGTACCAGATCGTTCGGCAAATCCCATTCAATTGGGAAGGATCGCTAGTCTGTTGAAGTCACACAAAGTCGTCTCAAGTCATCCGATGGAAGTCGGAGTCAGTGGAAGAGGGCTGATTCTCCTCTGTGTTGTGGGATTAGTCTGACGACTACGGATGATCACACGATCGCGCGAATACGGCTCCAGTGGACGGCCAGTCTAAAGCACCCCCTGTTGTTGACACCTCCACTGTAAAAGTAACAAGCAATCTCTTTCACTTCCCTCCTCCATGCTTCGCGTCTCCACTCACTGAGAACTGCTTTTCAATTATTAATTTTTTTTTAAAATATAAAACGTGCCCCCAAAAGAGAAATTAATTTTTTTTTATTTCTAACAATTTTTCAATTTGTATTTTGAATTTCCCAGCTGCCGGTCACTGGATCGGTCACTAGTGATGTCACACATAGTGCATGTGCATGCAGCTCCGAACTTGTGTATGTAGCGCTGCGCAATTTGCGGTTCCTACACTATGTGCATGGCCCAAATTTTCGTTCGTTCAGTTTCGGATTTTTTCTTACGGTTTGTTTTAGTTTTGGATCGATTTGTTTAGGTATTTTGGACGGATTCATTAATTCGGACGATCTGTATTTCGTTTTCGGATCGATTCGTTTTTTTTGTTTTTATTAGTTATTTCGTGTTTCGGATCCATTCGTATTTAATATTTTTTAGCAATTTCGTTTTTATTTTGTGTTTTATGATGATTAAAAACAGAAGAAAAAGATAGTGTAACACTATGCAAGTTGTATAGAAGCGCAAACTGCGCGGAGAAGCTTCAGGGACTTCTGCGTTCGGGATATCCTGAGCTGAAGAGTTGAAGCAGCGCGCGACGAGTCGGAAAAAGGGAGAAAAATCCCCTGAATATCAGAAAATAAATAAAAAAATAAAAATTGGCAAGATCCGTCACATTATTTATATTATTTCCATATTATCTTGTGTTAAGCAGGGGCTGGCATATTATTTATACCATTTCCAGTATATTTCCATATTATCTTGTGTTAAGCAGGGGCTAGCATATTATTTATACTATTTCCATAATATTTCCTTATTATCTTGTGTTAAGCAGGGGCTGGCATATTATTTATACCATTTCCATAATATTTCCATATTATCTTGTGTTAAGCAGGGGCTGGCATATTATTTATACTATTTCCATATTATCTTGTGTTAAGCAGGGGCTGGCATATTATTTATACCATTTCCATAATATTTCCATAAATCTTGTGTTAAGCAGGGGCTGCCATATTATTTATACTATTTCCATATTATTTCCATTTTATTTTGTGTTAAGCAGGGGCTGGCATATTATTTATACCATTTTCATAATATTTCCATATTATCTTGTGTTAAGCAGGGGTTGGCTTTATGTTGCTATAATTCTGCTGTGCATCATTGTATCAAAGTGCCCTAATTAGCCACAGTCTAATAATAACCTGTTTGTGTAATGAAAACCCATCGACGCCCAGAGATTTTAAAAGGAAACTCTTCATTAATGAATAAAAGTGACTTCTGGAAGAATTGGACCCTGGGGGAAGTGGGACGCACGTGGGAATATCAAAGGATTATAAGACCCTGGCTCCGATTCTGGGAACGAGGAAGAGAAATGCTGGGCAGGTGTGAGCAGGTAACTGGGCAATAAACGGTTACAGTATTTGCAGTGGATATTAGGACTGAAGTTCAAGTGGAAACTTGTACTAATGTTCTAAACACATCTGTATACTGATTGATAGCTGTTGTTTTTCCTAAAGTCTTATCTGATTAACCCATTCAGACCCAGCAGTAGTAACTATCGAAGTAACTATCAGGGTTACTCAGAGAGAGAGACAAACTGGCCCAGAAATTGCACCGAATGGTGAATTTCCCCGTACGTTGCAATTTTGGGCCATTCGACTATTCAAAAAGCAGGCAGTTCGCCAAATATTGGCGGATTGCCAGTGAAATACGGGTGATCTTCAGCGGCAGTGAAATCCCCATAGAGAAGCAATGGTTAACCTATTCAGAGACACAGAACAGCAGAGAAATGTCAGTGAAATGCCCTGATGTTCGGTGGTTTCATTCGTCAGGTTTATTCAGGCGAATCCCATAAGTTTCAATGTTAAAAATATTCCTGTTTTTATTGAATATTTATTAAACTGTTTATTATTTTAATCTGCAACAAAATGTCTCTTTATTTATTTATTTTTCTAAGATTTTTTAGGCATTTTAGGAATTTCTTTTTTAGCGAAATACTTCTTTCTGATTTTGTTTAAATAGCGTTTTTTTTCCTGTAACAGACTTTTTTATTATTATTCATAGGACCTTACATGTTATTTCCAGGCACTTCTTTCCAGTATTTTTTTTTGCATACAGCTTTTTAAAGTTTCTGTGTTTTTTGTTTTTTTTTACCTTGTTCGTCGGCTTGTCGGCTTTTTTCCGACAGCTGATCAGCACTCTGTTTGACTGATCATCGTTTATTTTTTGGATGCGTTCGGCGGTTTTGCGGTGGATCGTTGGGTGCTTTCAGCTATTTTTCAGCAGTTTTTCGGATAGCTCCGATTCTTTTTTCGGCAGTTTTGCGGCGGTTTTTCCATTTGATGCAGCGGTTTTGCAGTGTTTTTTTCGGTGGTGTGGGGAGCGCAAGAGCACCAAATTTCCGAATTGGAATGTGAGTGTATGTCTGCCTCTGTTTGTCTTGTTTATCTATAAATACTTGTAACTGTAAGTTTTTAAATTCTTGTAAAGACTTCTAACACATTTTAACCCTAAACTCTGTTAAAACAATTATGGCAATTTAGTTCACAAAATATGGCCATAAATTACTTAAGCATGTCACAACATCAATGTATCTCATCATGACAGTATTTTATACATACATATATATATGAACCATCATATGGATGCACTCATGGACTTGTTAAACATTCTAATTTATTAAATAAACATTAATAAAATATGTTTTGGCTCCTCTGATCACATGGAGGAGACTGCTGATATTAATCATGGGCATAAAAGGGGCTGATAACATTAATTAGGAATAGGGAGAGGGATGCTAATATTAATTGGATACAGGCAGAGGGATGCTAATATTTATTTGAGGCTGTTTATATTAATTTGAGAGATGCTAATATTAATTGGGGCTGTTTATTAATTGTGGGCATGCAGAGAGATGCTAATATTAATTGGGGGCTGTTTATGTTAATTGTGGGCATGCAGAGAGATGCTAATATTAATTTGAGGCTGTTTATGTTAATTGTGGGCATGCAGAGAGATGCTAATATTAATTGGGGGCTGTTTATGTTAATTGTGGGCATGCAGAGAGATGCTCATATTAATTAATAGCCGCATGCACGTAATGACTAGGGATGAGCTGTTCGGTTCGATCAGTTCGGAGTTCGATTCGAACATTGGCAGTTCGAATGTTCGCGAACTTCGAAATTTTTGGGATGTTCGCCAAAAGTTCGGAAAAAAAAATTGAAAAAAGTATAAAAAATGCTTAAAAAATACTAAAAAAATCTAGAAATAAGAGACTCTTTATTGCAGAATATTATAAGCAACGGTTTATTAGATATTGGATTAAAACGGGAATATTTTTAACATTGAAGCCTATGGGATAAACCATTCTTGTTACTAAAACATCAGGCATACACGGCCCTCTAATCAGGCACTGTAGAGGGCAGCCTGCAGGGGCATCCCAAGGATCCCCTTGAGGAGCATTGAGGAGCAAGGAGCATGCGGCGCCGGATGACAGAGCTGCGTCTGTGCGGGCTAGCCGCCCGGGTGCATGTGGCAGAGACAGGCAGCGCAGGGAGGGAGCCATTGCACCTGCGGCCACGGCAGACCCCCCCAGCCCCCACCAGGATCCAAGGAGCCCCCACTGACCACCAGGCTAAGGTAAGGTGACACATTTCTAAAAAAAATAAAATCCGAGGACATTTTTAAATGTCCCCGGGAACATAAAATAAAACCTTTTTTTTTCTTTCTCTACCTGGCTGAATGTATTTAATTATATATATTAGATACATTCAGCCAGGTAGGGGGGGTGGCATGTGGGCTGCGCGGGGTCTCAGGCAGTGGTTTGTTTTTTTTGTGTGTATTTTTAGCAAATTTATAGGGGAAGGTAAGGGCAGGTATGATATATATATATATATATATAGATAAGATATATATCTATAATCTTATAAATATATATATCCAGACTTGTATTACACACACATTTTGGCAACTAATTGCCCCCCCATTTGGCTGATCGCTCCAGAAGAAATGTTGAACCCGACAGAGCAGAGAATAATATATATATTCTCTGCTCTGTCGGGTTCAACATTTCTTCTGGAGGGATCAGCCAAATGGAGGGGCACATTTAGTTGAGATTGTCCACATACCACCCCCCCATGTGCGTATGTGTAAATATGATCTGAGGTCTGTGGGTGGGTGTATATGTATCTGCGTGTTGATATATACATATATATAGGTCTGCGTGTTGATATAAAATTTTCGTTTCGGCTCGTTTCGTTCGTAGTTCGACAATTTTCATTTTGGATCGTTTCAGACGATTTCTGTTTCAGTTCGTTTGGTTTCGGCTCGTTTTTCGTATCGACTTTTTTTTCGTGATTTTGGATATTTTCGTGTATTCGGTGTGGGAAATGTTTTGCCCCATAGACTTCAATGTTAAAAATATTCCCGTTTTAATTCAATATCTAATAAACCGTTTATTGTTATATTCTGTAGTAAAGAGTCTCTTTATATCTAGATTTTTTAAACCTCACAGTAATGTGCGCCGTGTATTATGAGTATTCATATTCTGCTTTATGAGTAAGAGTAGTTAAAAAAATAAAAATAAACGTAAAACTCGGGGGGGGGGTGACACCATGAGTTACCGCACGGGTTGACACCAGCCCTAGTGACGCCACTGACTGTGTGAAGGCACTTGCTGCCACCAAAGGCAAAATATTTGGGTGCACTGCCACTGACGCCTGTACCAGATTCATATAATTTTAATATTGGACCACAGGGTCCAACCCTGCACTCTTCCACAATACCACAGAGGGGTTACGGAGTGACGGCACTGTTGCCGACACTAAAGGCCCAATTTTAAAGCACCTATTGTTACTTTCATCCAAAGCCTGCATAAATTTCACCATAATTTAGCCAAAGAATCACTAAACTTGTTCTATGTGTCCTAAACGGTCTCCTCTTTTCATACAGGCTGCTGCCCCAAGCAGTTGTTTATGAATAGATTAAAGGAAAACTGTTTACCGTCATTTGAAATGTAATTTTTTTGTTTTTAAATGTTTCTATACATCCTACAAATCTGCCACTTCACGGGCAGGTTATGGGGACCCCCTAGGCACGATATTTGAAGGAATTTTTCGTTTTTATTTTTAACCCTTATTTTATGGAAAACTCACTGTTCCTTTAAAAGCGTTTTTTTTTTACTTTTTGTCCTTGTTTCCTGTCCCCCAGGGCACTACCTGGACCCCTATACACCTTTTATGGCAAATATCTTGCATATATGCCCTCTTGGAGGGCACTCTTAAAATCAAACTTTTGAGTTCCATTGACTTGCATTGAGTTCGGTTCGAGTTCGAGTTCGAACTCGAACTTTTGAAATTGTTCGAGTTCGAATGCGAACCGAACACGGGGGTGTTCGGCTCATCTCTAGTAATGACGTCAGAAAGGGACTTCCCCCGGTCAGGTAAGGAATTCCCTATGCATGAGATACAGGGGTCCTCTCTGCAACCATAGCAGCTAGATTGCCATGCATGGTATTGTTGGAAGGGCCAGCGCATTTCCTTTCCAATGAAATCAAACCTAACCAGGTTGTCTTTATGAACAAAAGATTAAATCAATAAAGATGTGAGGGGCTTTTCTTTTTGCAATAATGAAACACTATCATACACTTTTCAATTATAATGTGAATAATGATGCTGAACTGACTCACCTTCTCATTTCCAACGATGCCAGAAAGTGTGAAGGTCATGGCAGAATGCATTATTACGCACTGGTTCAACAAAACCCTAAACTGGCACGTTACAGCGAGGGACACAGGGCTCTTTGCAACCCTGCCTTTCTTTTTTTTACACTGCACAAGGTCAAGTGAGGTTGTGTTGGAAAGGTCAGAGTCTAGCCTTTCCAACGATACAAAATATGACAACCTAATGTGTAAAAATAGACAGAAAGAAAAAAATATTTAATGCCGAATTTACTTTTTTCCCTCATTTCTAAGGCAGTGGTATTATGTGCTTTTACTTGTAAAGTAAACAATGCCACTGTTTTATATCACCTTCTCATTTCCCACGCCAGGACCAAATGTGGAGGTGATGGAGCAAAGCACTTTCACACATTGTTCCACCTAAAACACAAGCTGCTTCACCACTGCGAGGAGCGCGGGGGACCATTTTATCCCTCTATTTCCAATCTTTACACCCCGCAATTTCATGTTAGGAGTCATTGGACAGGTCAGAGTCTGGCCTTTCTAATGATACCAAACCCAACCATGCAAAAAATGTTAAAAAAAGTAAAACAAACATTAACCCCTTAATGACCCCTGACGTACCCTGTACGTCCTGTCCTCAGGTCTCCCTTAGACCCGATGACGTACAGGGTACATCAGCGGCGCCAAATCCCCCTCCCGCCCGATACTCACCTCCCTCGTCGGATCCCACGGCGATCTGGCAGGGAGGAAGCCTGCCCATGTAATTTACATGGGCAGGCGAGGCTGATGACGTCGCCACGCTGCGTGGTGACGTCATCAGAAGGTGCCCCCATGTGTTTCAATGGAGGGGAGGGGGGGCTCCTTCGGAGCCCTCTATCTCCCCAACCATTGAAGCTAGGGAGATGCCGTTTACACCGCTGGAGAGGGGAGAGCCTCCCCTTTCCAGCGGTGTATGGCATTAACAGTTTCGCCGCCGGATCGCTTTTCGGCGCCAATTGGCGAGAAAACGCAATTCAAACCTGGAGGGGGGCTGACATCTTGGATGTCAGCCAAGCCTCCAGGTCCCCCCCCACCCACTGACAACCTCACCATATGTGTGAGGATGTCAGTGGGCCAGTTAACCCTCTAGCTGCCATGTAGAGATAAGGGGATCCTAAGGATCCCTTTATCTCCCGATCCATGGCAGCTGGATGGTCATATTTGCCATCATTTAAAAGGCCTGATTATGGCCTTTCAAATGATACCAAACATGACCAGGTTTGGTTTTAAAAAAAAATAAAAAATAAGACTTAAATAAAAAAAAAATAATAAAAAAATTAAATAAAATAAAATTATTATTTTTTTTTTAAAGTTTTTTTTGTCTGGGGGGAGTTTAATTAAATAGGACCTAGGCTGTCATCTAAAAACAATTAGCACAAAATGGTCAGAATGAGCGCAGCACACATAGGTGAACTGTCTCAGCAGTGAAGGGGTTAAAAAGCAAACGCATGTTAAAATTGGGTATTTCTAGTCTCGGGACAAAATTTTGAACCTATTTAGCTGGGGTCTTTTTGGGTGGTTGTAGATTTTGGGGATTAAATTACGAAAAAGTGTGTTTTTACCATTTTTTTCCTCATATTTCATATTTTTTTTATAGTAAATTATTCGATATGATGGAAATAATGGTATTTCTAGAAATTCCATTTAATGGCGGGAAAAAGGGTGTATAATATGTGTGGGTCGAATAAACGAGTAAGAGGAAAAATTGTCCTAAACACTAACAGCGCAGAAATGTAAAAACAGCAGCGGTCACTAAAAGACGGATTTGTGTAAAACCGCCCGGTCACTAAGGGGTTAAAGAATTAGTTATAATCTTTTTAATTTATTTATTTCTTGTTACAAAGCAATGGCATTGTCCATTTGTCAAGTATAAAATGAGCAATACCACTGCTGTCAATCTCCTTCTCATTTCCCATGCTGCGAGCAATGTCACTGCTTTATACATAGTCATATTATTTATAAAACAAAATGCGGCAAAACACAACTGAAAAATTTAGGGTTTTTTCAGTTTTAGTTAAAATTACCTATTGTCTCAGAAAAATACAGTAACAACAAGTTCCCATTTCAATTTTTTTAACAAAATCGATCGATAAAATATATATATCCCTAAAAGATTGGATGACAAAACGTGAAATAAATTTTTTTACACGTTGTAAATGACTGAAATCTGAATGGAAATTCAAATTCTTTTTACATTTTTTTGTAGCATTCTGACGGGACATGACGTATACATATAATAATGACATATTATGAATCTGCCGAAAATAAGGATACATAATTTGTCTGGGTCCTACAATAAAACATGACTTCAAATTGCGTTTAAACATGATGAGCACAAAACGGTAAATATTAGCTCAGCACGCAGAGGTGAAAGGCTCAGTAGTGAAGGGGTTAAGGTTATATATTTACACAAATACATTCAGGGTTATTCAAAGAGCGCCAATCTGGCCCCGAAATGTAACCGAACACTGAAATTTAGCGTACGGCTACATTTCCTGTTCATTTGTTTTGTTTGTTTTCACTTCGTTCGTCTGCGTGTCGGCTTTTTCCGGCGGCTGCTCTGTGCTGGGATCGGCGGCTAGTTGGGTTTCTCTGGCGTGTTCGACGTGGTTAATTCAGCTGTTTCTACGGATTTCAGTGAGTGTTCGTTGAGTGTTCGGCGGGTTTGCGGTGAGTGTTCGGTGTATTTGCGGCGAGTATATCCCTGCACTACGGGGGCCCCGCGGTTCCTGCTGAATACCCTGCAGGGTCGGCGAACTAGGATCGCCGAATCGCCCTGTAGTGCGGGAAACGAAAAGTCACCGAATGTGCGGTGACTTTTCGAATCTCTTTGAATAAACCTGATTGTTTCATCCCTACAGAGAGGGCATTGTCCAGAAGTTAATAAATAATTGTAGCCACTAGGTAATTCATTTTTTTTTGTTTATTATGCATCAATCTATGTCCAAACCGAAAGTGGAAAATCCTCCACCCTGAAAACTCCAGCTACGTTTTCTCACGAGTTGACGTGCCTCATATCGATTTCTTTCACAGATCGTCACGTTGTGTTTATACTCATGGATCATAAAAATCACACCGCCGTGACCCACTTCATTATTAAAGGAATCTCTGAAGATCCCAGCCTGCAGCTTCCCATCTTTCTCCTGGTTCTGTTCCTTTACCTTGTCACGCTTGGTGGCAACATGACCATCTTTCTCTTGGTCTGTTTGGATCGTCACCTTCACAACCCCATGTACTTCTTCTTGGGCAACCTGGCCCTCATAGACATGTTCTCAAGCACCATCACTCAACACAATATCCTTATCATATTCATGACTGGGAACAAGACTATTTCGTACATCACTTGTCTTACGCAAAGTTTCTTCATCGGATCTTTAACAAGTGATGAGCTCTTGCTCCTTTCCATCATGAGTTTTGACCGATATGTGGCCGTGTGCAACCCCCTGAGATACGCAATGATTATGAGCGGAAGAGTTTGTCTCCTGTTGGCCCTTGTCTGTTGGGTTGTTGGTTTTCTAGAAGTCATGCCTTTGATAACTCTACAGTCAAGCTTCTCCTGCTACAAGTCCAATATCATCAACCACTTCTTCTGTGACCTTATGCCAATTATGAAACTTTCATGCAGCGACACGTCTGTCCTAGAGACCCTGTTCTTCATTGAAGGTGTGTTCCTTTTCACTGTCATCCCGTTCCTTCTCACCTTCGTTCCGTACATTTTTATTATTGTGGCAATTGTAAAGATCCGTTCGAGCACCGGGAGGCGTAAGGCCTTCTACACGTGTTCCTCGCATCTCATGGTGGTCACCCTGCTCTACACGACCCTGATCTGCCAGTACCAGAGGCCAGTCAAAGAGGACAGCCTGGACTACAATAAATTCTTCTCCCTCTTTAACATGGCGGCCGTTCCCTTACTAAATCCGTTCATTTACAGCCTAAATAACAAGGATGTGAAGTCATCTCTGAGACGAAGCTTGAGATATTTCCAGAAGACTTTTTAGGCGTTTTAGAAAATTAAAATAATACAAAAATATTTACATCCAATGTTTGTGAATCTAAAATAATATTGATTAATGAATAATATTATAATGTTCTGATTATAAAAGAATATTATATTGATTATAACTCATTTAGCTTCATTCTCCGAGCTTCTTCAATGACAATGAATGGAGCGGCCATTTTTTTTCATTTTCAAGAGCCAAATGAATAAACAATATGCAACACTCTGTATTCTGCATCTACCATTATCCCCTGCGTTATAATTCTGTCCCGTCCTGAGGATTTCTGATACCCTGATAATGTATTGTTATCCCTGGTCTAACACATCTAAATTTAAAAAACTCAAAAAAACTGACTCATAAGGATTGCATGTGTGGGATGTATATAAATGTCATCACCATGGGTATCACTGAGTGTTAGCCCACTATCAGATCTCATTCTACTGCCATCTCTAATCTCAGGTAGCCTAGAGAGCACAATAGACCCCCTGCAACCATATCTACAAAATTTTTCTCCCTCACACCATTGCCTCTTCACTGCTGCTTTATTCTATACCAGTGTTTCTCAACTCGTATCCTCAGGACCCACTAACAGGCCTGGTTTGTGGGATAACCGAAGCTCAGCACAGGTGATCTAATTAGCTGCTCAGTGATTGCAGTATTCAGTCTGCATTTCCCCAAGGTGATCTGCAAAATCTGGCCTGGAGTGGGTCCCGAGGACTGGAGTTGAGAAACACTGTTCTATACCACAGCTGTAAAGTGAGACTTGCCTTAAGATTTTGGTAAATGTTGCCTAGACAGAACAATAGATCCTCTGACGTCTTTTTTAAACATTCCCTCCACCAACTCATTGCCTCTTCACTGATGCTTTATCTCATGCCACAGCTGTAAACGAGACTTGGCATAAGATTTTCGTAAATGTTGCATCATGGGGAAAATGACAAAAATGGAAACAAGAGATAAAACCCTAACATTATTTTTAACATGCAATTATTTCAGAGAAAAAGAAACAGCAGCATGTGTTTTATAATGTGTTTTATAATGTGTTTATAATATGTTTATAATTAGAGATGTGCATTACTTTCAGATAAATTCAGAATTTGGAACGAAATTTGATAATTCATATTTCGGAAATATTTCCTAAAAATGAATCGATACGATACGAATTCGAAACGAAACGGTATATAACTAATTTATTTCGTTTTACACTGTGTCATCATCATAAAAGAAAAATTTGAATAATTGATATCAACTATCGAATTTGAAATGGATATCAACTATCGAATTTGAAATCGATTCGAAATTTCAAATCAATTCGAAACAAAATGAAATACTAAACGAAATTAGCTACGAAATTCGGAAAACGAAATTATTTAAAAACGGAATGAAACGAAACTAAACGAAACAAATTTTTCAGCCATACACATCCCTATTTATAATGTGTCTACAATGTGTTTTATAATGTGTTATTTTGTAACGTACAAGTAACCTATTTACAGCTTATGTTAGTGGTAGTGTCCTTTTAAAGCTATATAGAACCGATTGAGTTAATGGCACGATGACTGGATGTTCTTCAGGGTTTGTTTAGTCTCCAAGGATATATTCCCAGATTTGCAGAAACATTATTAATATCATTGCAAAGGAGAGATAAAATAGCGCAGGATCCCTGTGCCTTCCGCAGGTAAGTGCAGAGAATGTTACTTTATTATTAAAAACATAGACGTCAGTGAGGACGAATTGCTTTCTTAGAGAAGTCATGTTCCACCTGTTTCTATTTGATAATTTCTGAATATATTATCTGTAACAGCTGAATTTTATTCAAACACAAAATATACAGTATATATACATCTTGGTTGACCTGTACACAAGTTTTTTTTTCTTTTTTCTGCCATGGAGTGAAGACATCACCCAACAGAGAACTGTGATGATTTGAGAAGGAAAATGCAACATTCTAGACATAAATAACAAAGCTGAACAATTTGCTGCATTCTTCACATTTTCCTAATTCATTAATTTAATGACTTAATTAATTTAATTAACTACTCCACAATTTAGAGAATGGACCTTTTAGATTTTTTCCAGTTCAGACCTTTATTTTTTTTTTTTTTTTTAACGACATTTATTTGAAATTTTTTAATCGCATTTGTTCAGTTTTCAGTAAAGTGATGATCAGTTATTTTGGGTTTATCTAGCAGCACAATGTATAATATTAGTGATCAAGTGGTCATTAATGTCTCATACTACCCACAGGGTTATTCAAAGAGCACCAAAGTTCTGGTGGTTCTCTTTCGTTCGGGGAGTCAAATTCCCCGACCCTGCGGTGAATTCAGCATTCACCCCAAAGTGCAGGGAAAATCCGCCAAACGCATCGGAAAAACTGCTGCAAAAATCAGCGAATGGTATGGAAAAACCAACGAAAAACTGTGGAACGCAACTGAAAAACACAGAAAAAACACTGAATCGATCCGAAAACCCGCCACAAACTCACCAAATCGATTCGAAAACCTGCTGAAAAAAATACCGAAACGATCTGGAAAAAGCTGACGACCCACCGAACAGAGTGCTGACCAATTGTCGTAAAAAGCAGACAAGCCAACGAACGGGTAGAAAAAAATGAGAAAAGAACAATTTTTTAAACCTGTTTGCAAAAAAATACTACATTAAAATATCTGGAATTAATATAAAAGGTCCAATGAATAGTAATAAAAAGGTGTGCTACAGAAAAATAACAGAATACAATTTCGCCGAAAAAATCCTGAAAAATGCCTTAAAAAAGCGTAAAAAATAAATAAAGAGACTTTTGCTGCAAATCGATAGAATAAACAGTTTAATAAATATTTAATAGAAACAGAATTATTTTTTACATTGAAACCTATGGGATTCGCCTGCGGATTAAACCTGTCGAATGAAAGCACCAAAATGATATGATAAAAAAAATTCCAACAAGAAATGCATTTGGTTGTGAAGGGGTTAATTTATACTATGAAATTAAGAATTTTATATAACCATCCAGTGCAATGCTCTGTAAAGCTGTAATTATCGTAGAATGTTGTCATGTTGTGTTCTCTGTTTCTTTCAAGGTTCTTCTTTCCCCAGATTTTGACTCTTGGACAAATCCAAAGGAAAAAATAAATATTGATTCTGTATTGTTGAAATATAGAAAAAAAAACAGTTATGGAATATTCCAATCAAAGCATGGTGAGGTATTTCATCTTGAAAGGGATTTCCGACTTGCCCGAGCTCCAGGCTCCGATCTTCTTTCTGGTTCTCTTCATTTATCTCATCACCCTTTGTGGCAACTTGACTATCCTTTTCTTGGTGTGTCTAGATCGACGTCTTCACACCCCAATGTACTTCTTCCTGGGCAACCTGTCCGTCTTGGACATGTTGTCCACGACAGTTACTCTACACAATATCCTTGTCGTCTTTATAATAAAGGACAGCAGAGTGTCGTACCACGCCTGCATAGCCCAGATGTATGTTTACGGATGTTTAATCTGTGATGAGTTGTTGTTTCTTACGGCCATGAGTTACGATCGATATGTGGCCATCTGTAACCCTTTGCATTACCACATGACCATGAGTACCAGAGTTCTCTGCCTCCTGGCCTTGTGCTGCTGGTTGTTAGGTTTCGTAGAAGTAATACCTTACGTTCTGTTACTGTTAGGTTTCTCGTGTTACAAATCCAATGTCATAAAACACTTTTTCTGTGACCTTGCGCCACTAATGAAGCTCTCCTGCAGTGACACCTCTCGTCTGGAGATACTAAGCCTCACTGAAGGACTTCTTCTAATTTCGTTCACCCCTTTCCTTCTCACGTTTATCTCTTACGTCTTCATAATTGCCACCATATTGAAAATACGGACCAGCATGGGGAGACGCAAAGCCTTCTACACCTGTTCCTCCCACCTCACCGTCGTCGTTCTGCTCTATGCAACCATCTTCGTCCAATACCTGAGACCAACTGCATCGGACACCTCCGAATCCTCCAAGTTCTTTTCACTTTTCAACACAGCTGTTGTCCCCATGCTAAATCCTATGATATACAGCTTGAAAAATAAAGATGTGAAGGCAGCGTTGGCGGAAAGGTTGGGTTGTGTTAAAGTGTCCATTGAATGATTGTGGCGAATTGCCAGCTTTTGAATAGCCGAATGGTCATGAAATTGCATCGTATGGGAAAATTCGGTGGAATTCACTGATGCCATTTCGGCACAATCTTTTGCTTATCAGCAGTTATCGGCACTTTTTACCAACGTTAGATAACTGCTTCAGCAACTCCATTTTCTACAAAATATGATGACCATTCGATAAATAGTGAATTCACTGAATTTTCTACAAAATGCAATCGCCGAACTGCACCGAAATTAAATCACCGAAACCAAACTCAATGTTGGTGCTTTGTGAATAGACCCCTAAGTATTCGGAAACCCACAGTAAGATAGTGCAGGTGGCCAATGAGTAGGCGAGAGAAAAGAAAGGAAGGAAGAAACCAAACAGCTTGTTTATGTTTACATAATCACTTTTCTTCAATGTCACAAATCATAAGCATCAACAAATCCTAAAAATCTTCATTATTATATCATTATGGGTACCAACACATATCAAGAAGAGTCAATTCCCACAATTCTTTCCACAGGAGAAGATACAAGCACTCCAAACTTTGTAATCCGGGCAAATTTATTGAGGTTGCATCAATTAGTAGGGCAACATTTCCTCTCTATAAGAGATTGCCGTCAGGGTAGAAGAGGGACATTAGTAAGGCCGTCAACAAGGCGCTACAGAGACCAGGCTGGTCAAAGCCCTTATTCACATATAGAGAACATCAAAAGTGGACTGGGCACTCGGGTGACGTAACAAGAAGGAGGTCTTTTTATTGTGGACACAACGCCACATGTAGCAATGGCCCCTATCTGAAGTCTAATGGCTCCAGATAGGGGCCAAATCGTTGCGTGGTATGATGTATCCGTAATTAAAAGACCAACGTTTTGTGTCTCCACCTGAGTGCCTGCTACATTTTTGTTCTCCACTCTAGGTAAGAGACTTGATAAATACTCATCTTGAGTCGAAACGTTGTCCTGCTCAATGATGCAACTTCAAGAAATTTGTCGTGCCCTTATCTTCTTCTATGGAATAATATTCACTTTTCATAACAGTCCAGCTGCCACAGGTGTGGAAAGAAGGGCGTGCCAATTAGGTTATTTGCTTCTGCTTTCAACCTCTTAGGTCCACAGCTGCATGTTTCAGATTTTTACTTATTTTTGCTGCTGAAAATTAGCCGTTTTTGATTATTAAGAGCTTGTATGAATGTTACATGTGTATACAACCTAAAATATGGGCTTAGCATGCATATCCCAGTTGCCCAAGTATGGGCATAATTAACTTCTTTATTTTGGAGGATATCTGGAAAGAATTTGCACTTTTTTGACATTTTTGTTGGCGCCTACGGGCATGGCTTATACAGAGTTGTATTAAATTTGGAGCCTGCTTAATAATATGTAATGTGTGCAGGTTCAGCAATAAAACAAACATTTCAGTAGCAGTTAAACGTGACGAGTAAAAACATTGTCATAATGTGCTCAGTACATGGGCTGAAATTAAGTCTCATCGAAGGTGTTAATGCATTGAGTCAATCACGTAATTATTAGCGGCATTTGTCATGTGATCAGCAAATCAAATCAGGTTTTATAACTAATTAATTAATTTTGACAATTTATAGCAATATTTGTTCAGCAGATGGGCTGTACGGTAAGGTTGTCCTTCTATATAGTTAACTATTTTGGTCCCCCGAAGATAATGGCAGGGTGGGCCAAACTATACCCAGTGTTAATCACTCAACCACCAAATATAGATGGCTCTGATAGGGATCTCCTTTTTTAAAAAATATGTAATTTTATAGTAAACACATTTTTGCATAAATACTCGTTTTAAATGAAAAAATATTTCTTAATAAAAATGCATATAACAATTTTTTTATATTAAAATATTATGTAAAAAGCTATTTTTAAATTAAAATAAATAAAAATTGTATATTATAAAATATTATTAATTTTAAAGTATAGATATATTTTAACAATTAAATATTCACAATAAATTTATTTACAATAAATAATGTTTGAAATTAAACACAATTTACTTTTAAAAATCATCTTAATATATAATATTAAAAAGCCATTTTTATATTAAAAAATTGATATTAAAAATAATTTTTATAGTAATATTATTTTACAGTAAAACACTCTTTTTTTGTATAAAAAAAATGTAACTTGCAATGTTAATCCAGTAAAACCTGCACTTTTACATTATAACCCACAACTCGTTTCCGTTTGCTGTAAAATAAATTATTGTACAGTATACCCGCAACTCACAATGCCCGTACTGTACAATATATTATTTTACAGTAAATGCCATCTCGCATTTTTACTTCAAGCCCATAACTCCTATCCGTTCAAATTTACACTCACTTTTGATTTATAGGTCGCTGTATTTATGTGGAGGATTTAAATGGGGGATGGTCAGTACAACAATTTTTTTTTCCACTTGAATTCCTGTAGGCACTGGCAGTCACTGATTTCCAAACAAATATGGTGGAAAAAATTCTACATTGTCCTCAGAAAAAAAGAGAGAAAATGGAATTGAGAAAATAACTGAGCTGTACAGAGGGGGGGATGTGAGACAAAGTGACGGGTAGGCTTGGGGTGCAGAGATGCACAGGGCTAGATAGTGAGAGAAGCAGTAAGATAAAGTGAATGGTAGGAATGGGTTAAAGGCGGAAACAGAGGTAGATAATGAGGGACTAATAAGACAAATTCCTGTTTTGGTTTAAGGTGCAAAGAGACATGGGTAGAAAGGGAAGACACCTCCCTCCGTTAATCTAAAACAATAAAAAAAAGTTGTGTAATAAATAAATAAAAAAAATGAATGAATATAAAATATTTAAAATTTTATTTTTTTAACATTCTCTTTTACTTTCAAATTTATCTTATAGAGAAAGGTGCCACCACTGGAAGTAACTTTCTCTGCAAAACAAAAAAAGTGTATAAAATAAAAAAAAATTAAATTTTTTACTTAATTTTTTTTTTTTACTCTTAAAGGGAAAAAGGTAAACACCACTGGGAGCCCTTTCCTGTGTAAAAATGAAAAGCATTTTTTTTTTAGTATTACAATCCAAGGCGCCCTTGTGGTAGGCGCCTGTTACTACATGCCTACTTTACCTTGTTGTAAATACGGCCCTGTCGACGCTGCCATTCTGGCTATTTTTGATCAGTACTTTCAGTGCCGGCAAACACCGGTACTTAGTGAATACCCCTTACATTGACTTGGAATATGGAGCACTGTTGTTTACAAAGGCTCTGGATCAAATAATTATTTGGCCCCTAAACCATCATTCTCACCTTGTCCTATCAATTTCAAACACTGTTCAAAAATGTTTTTGCATTACAAATCTGTTGAGAGCTCATGGAGTTAAGAGTAAGCCGTGTGCATGATCTTCAGGGTTTTGCTGGGCCTCAGAGGACAAATTCCCAAATTTGCTGAAAAATTATTAATATGCTTTTTGGGATAGATTAAACGAGCCGCGTTTTCAGAACCTTCAGTGGGTAAGTGTATCTGTTTATGATGTTTTATTGCTGCAAAAACAAACTTATTATCAGCCGCACATGATAATTTAGACAAGGAACAAAAAACACATGATTGTAGCCGTCAGTCTAGAACAGATCCACCTCTTCGAGTTTATTTTAAGGAGTTTTGCATTTTTTTCATGACTTACTAAAAAGCTATAAAATGGATAATTCATATTTATTTATTTTATTTATTTATTTACAAAGTATTTTACCAGGAAGGATACATTGAGATTTCTCTCGTTTTCAAGTATGTCCATATTCTATGGTTAAGTCAGGTCAGCGAAGCTTATGTTGTTTTATTGCTTCAAAACAGAACCTAATATCAGCCTCACCAGATAATTTAGTCAAGGAACGAAAAAAATGATATTCAGCAGTCGTCAGGGTGGAATAAACTCACATCTTCAAGATTAATTTAATCAGTTTCGCATTTTTTTCATGACTAAAAATTTATAATATGGATAATTCATATGATGCATAAAATTCTTCCGTTAAGTGAGTGTGTTTTATAAACTATAATTAATACCTAGAAAAATGTGATTCATTAAACTGAGTTTTAGTCTACAAGGAAGCTGCAACTTTTTAGGCTAAAAATCAAAATTGGTTCAAAATTTTGTAAATTTTCCACATTTTAATACTTTTGCCTTATATGTGAATTCCTTTTTCTCAATTGTTTTTTTTTCTATTTTATCTTTTTAGTGTTTTATTTTAGCTTTTTTTTATTCATAAAGGCCACTTTATATATATATATATATCCATCAGAAAGCAGACGCATCACAAACAGGGTTATTCAAAGAGATTCGAAAAGTCACCGCACGTTCGGTGACTTTTCGTTCTCTTCAATTCGGTTCCTTTTGCCGATCCCATTTCGGTGACCCTGCGGTGTATTCAGCAAACACCACAGGGTCCCCGAATTGCAGGGAAAAGCTGCCGCAATCCTGACGAAAACGAACCGCAAAACCCAGCAAATGCACGCCAAAAACCCTCAAAAACATCTGGATTAACCTGCCGAAAACCACAGAAAAACCCGAACAGGAGCCGATCGCAGCCTTCGACACAGCAGAAGAGGCAGTGAATAAATTAGCAAAACAGTTTGTATGAATCTGTGAAAGTGAAACGCTGTTTGCAAAGAAACTACTGAGCGAAAATGTCTGAAATTTACATATGAGGTCCAGGGAATGATAATAAAGAGGGCTGTTACAGAAAAAAGAAGAAAACGTTAAAAAATAAATAGAAAAAAATCGGGCTTGTAAAAAAAAATAAAAAATTAAAAAGCTTAAAATATCCTAAAAAATCTATAAATAAAGAGACTCTTTACTGCAGAATTTTATAATGAACGGTTTATTGGATATTTATTAGATACTTTTTGGAGCTCCTTGTTCTTTTTGGTGATTTGCATTTTTGACATCCCTCATATGCATGTATACTCCGCTGATGGTTTCCATTGAGACTATGAATCTGGACAATTATTGAAATGCATTCACATTGGGCTATTTGAGCCAATTTATGCCTAACAAGAGCTCCTCTTTGTTGACTTTTCTGCTGGTCTAAGGGTGTGCCTTTTTGTAGACCGGAGCTCCTTGTTCTTTCTGTTGATTTGCATTTTGACATCCTTTATATATATGTATACCCCGATGGTGGGTCCTATCGACACTAGGAATTTGGATAATTATTGAAATGCATTCACATTGTGCTATTTGAGTCAATTTATGCTCAACAAGAGCTCCTCTTTTTTGACCTCTTTTGCTGGTTTAAACGCAGTGGTTTATTATTCAATTGGCTACCACTTTCATTCGCTACAATACCCTGAGGTAACCCTCGAAGGCTACCTATTGTATTGATTATTGATTACATCTCCTGCCACCATACATTATCATCTTCTCAGCAGAATTGTCTTGTTTTTATTTTATTATTATGTTTTGTGAGCACTGTCTATTTATGTACAATTGTTTGCCGATTTTAACTCTATTCAATAAAAGTTAATTATTAATCATTGGTCTCTGGGAGACATTAGTACTCTGATGTTCCATCAGAGTAACTGTAGTTACTGAAATATTCAGGGGTAATCCCTTCTGTCTCTTATTACCCTGCTTCATCAAATTTGTTCACCACCTGGTATAATTTAGTTACGTTCTACCATTTAGGTAGCGATTTGTTTATTAGATATTGAATTAAAATGGGAATATTTTTAACATTGAAGCCTATGGGATTCTCCTGAATAAATTTGCCGAATTAAACCACTGAATGGCAGGGCATTTCGGGAACACTTCACTGCTGGTTTGTGTTCTCTGAATAGCCGAAGCAGTGCTTTTCATGGGGATTTCACTGCCCTCGAACAGGCACCGAACAGGCATCGTATGTTCAGGCAATTCCCTAGGATTTGGCGAATTGCCTGCTCTCTGGATAGCCGAATGGCCAGGAAAGGTAACCGAACACTGATTTTCAGCGTTCGGTTACCTTTCTCAAGCAATTCGGAGCTCTTTGAATAACCCTGATAGTCTTCAATAGGAAAAATATTGTGTTTTATAAATCATATAAAATACCAAGAAGAATGTGATTCATTAAACTGATAATTTTCTGAAGTCTATGAGGACGCTGCATATTTTTAGGTAAAAATCTGGATCAAAGTTCTCGTTTTTCTAAGTGTTCCAAATTTTAATATTTTTATCTTATATGTGTATTCCTTTTTCTCAGTTGTTTCTTCTGTTTAGTTTTTTAGTGTTTTATTTTAGATTTTTTTTTATTTACAATGTCCGTTTTTACTGGCATTCAAGCAACCCCCAAACCTGAGGCAAAAATTGGTCCGTAACAAACTCACCCAGGAACAGGACGACAAACTAGGCTTGTGCACCGATTTTTTTTTCTGTTCGATTCGGTTCGATTTTTCGGATTTTTAAACTTTTCGATTCGGCTCGTTTCGACTAATTTCGGTTTCGATTCGATTCGGTTCGGCACGTTTTTCGGGTACATTTTTTTTTCGGAATTTCGACCATTTTTCGTATTTTTCGTGTCACTGTGCTCGGTTTTGTATCGACTTTTCGTAATTTCGGAAAATTTTCGTTTTTCGGAATTGCACATTTTTCGGAATATCGACCATTTTTCGTATTTTTCGTGTCATTTTGCCCGTTTTTTGTATCGACTTTCCGTTTTTCGAAAAATTTTCGTTTTCAAGAAATGTTCGTTTTTACAAAATTTTCGTTTTTCAGAAATTTTCGTTTTTCAGAAAATTTTCGTTTTCCGGAAAATTGTCGTTTTTCGGAAAATTTTCGTTTTTCGGAAAATCTGTTCTCCTCGTTTGACACATTTCAAGTCCATTCGAAAAATCCGAAAATATATCGTTTCGGCTCGGAAAACATTTCGGATCTGAAATTTTCGGGTCTAAAATTTTTCGGAAATTCGACCGCATCCGAAAACACGAATCGGGAAATTTCGTGAAAATTCCGAAATTCCGAAACCCGAAACGCACGTCCCTACGACAAACAGAATGGGACCAAGCGCTGCAACAAATCCCGCTGCAAACTGTGCCAACACATATGTGACAGGAGCACTGCACGGCACAACAACGCCACACACAACATCAAGGGCTCGTACCTTTGCACATCTGCCAATGTGGTATACATGATCCAGTGCACGGCGTGTGATAAGGGCTGCTATATTGATGAAACTAGCCTTAAACTAAATCTCAGGATGAACCAGCACAAACACTCCATCAAAAACCACCAGGAAAATACATATTGTACCCCAGTGGGACATCACTTCAATCTAAAAGGCCACTCCATCCAAAACCTCAAAATTAAAATCCTCAAAGGACATTTTAAAGACCACCGTGAACGCAAAACATATGAAATGAAAATGATCACATATTTTAACACTATAAATGCTGGACTGAATGTCGATTCTGTGTTTTTACCCCATTATCATAACGTCACATAACATTCTAGATTCTGGCTGATGTTTTGTTTCTTCTTGGTCCCCCTTTTTTTTCTTCTTTTTTTTCATGTCTCTTTCAGCCTTCACTGTTTTGTGTTTTTGTTTTTTTTTCTTTTTCCTTTTATTTTTCATTCTAGGTTGTATGATCTTATCTCTGTTGTTTTATTATGGGCCAAAGATCCCTCATGCATTTATTTTCCCATTTTGAAAATACCATTTGACTCTCACTTTTTACCAAATCTAATCCCCCACCCATGTGACCCTTAATGTCCTAATGTCCAATTCTAGGAACTGATCAGTAAACATCCAGACCGGAGGAAGAGAGGAATCCTTTCGAAAGCTCGTCTTTTAAATGTAACGTTAGTCCAATAAAAAGGTATCACTATGTACTGCTATACTTGTGATTTTTATATATATATATATATGTTACGGGAAAAGCCAGGAGTGCGGTTAATCCTAGGATTACCCGGGTGATCCTGACATTACCCAGGTGTCATTAGGAAAAGTCTGAAGTGAAATAAAATTTCGGACTTTACCCGGGTAATCTGCAAAGTATCCAGCGGCCTCTGGGTACCCTGCATTTCTGCTCTATTTTAACCAGGTAATTCGCACATTACCCTAGTGTTGCTGGATAAAGTGTCATGTGCAACGAAACATTGCACTTTACCCGGGTAATCTGCAAAGTATCCAAACGCCTCTGTGTTTTCCGCTTTTCTTGCGTTTTCAGCAGGTTACAGGTGACTGAATTCTGAGAATTACCCGGATAAAGCTGCAAACTGTTACCTGACTGTAAATAGTGTTTTTGGTTATTTTTAATGAAATTGTATCCACAGTCACAAACCGCACTAAATAACCATGATGTTATTCTGTGCATTGATTGTCGGAAAATTAATTTATGAAGATAAAGATATTATATAAAGAGTAACCTAATGGTTATTATGTTTTATAAATGATATATAAACACATATGACACATAATAAAGATCATGTAACCAAGAAGAAATCACTACCTATGTGGTAGAACGTAACCAAATAATACCAGAACAAAAGAAGGTGTAAATAAAGTAAATGGTGAAAGACAGAAAGGGACTACCCCTATATAATTGATGAACTACAGTTACTCTGATGGAACATCAGAGTACTAATGTCTCCCAGAGACCAATTGTTTGATGATTAACTTTTATTGAATGAGGTAAAAACAGCAAACAAAAAACATGAATAGACAGTGCTCACAAAACAAAATGTGTTAAAACCAAAACCAATTCTGCTAGAAAAATTAGGATGTAGTGGCAAAAATGTAATCAATAGGCAATACAATGAGTAACCTTCAAGGGTTAACTCAAATTGTAACAAACCAAGATAGGTAGCCAGATTATAATCATAGAATGCTTGCGCTAAAAAAATCAGAAGGGTGAAGGCACAAGAGACTCCTGTTTGCAAAAAATGGCTCAAATAGCCCAATATAAGCATATTTCAATGATAATCCAGATACTAAGTATCAGTGGAACCCAACACAAGGGTATACATACACATAGGGAATCGAAATACAATTTCCATGAGAAAAACAAAACATGTCGGATGCGCTTCTCTGACCAGAGCTCCTTGTTTTTCTCATGGAAATTGTATTTCGATTCCCTATGTGTATGTATACCCTTGTGTTGGGTTCCACTGATACTTAGTATCTGGATTATCATTGAAATATGCTTATATTGGGCTATTTGAGCCATTTTTTGCAAACAGGAGTCTCTTGTGCCTTCACCCTTCTGCTTTTTTTAGCGCAAGCATTCTATGATTATAATCTGGCTACCTATCTTGGTTTGTTACAATTTGAGTTAACCCTTGAAGGTTACTCATTGTATTGCCTATTGATTACATTTTTGCCGCTACATCCTAATTTTTCTAGCAGAATTGGTTTTGGTTTTAACACATTTTGTTTTGTGAGCACTGTCTATTCATGTTTTTTGTTTGCTGTTTTTACCTCATTCAATAAAAGTTAATCATCAAACAATTGGTCTCTGGGAGACATTAGTACTCTGATGTTCCATCAGAGTAACTGTAGTTCAAGATCATGTAACTCTTTCACATTCATATAAGAAACATATCCTGTAACTCTGTATATTCATTCTATCCAATACATTTTAATGTTTGTCGTTTGCCATTTTCATTGATAATATTCAAGATAATAGCAAAATTCACTGTTACTCAAGCGGGGTTGGATGCTCTGCAGATTACCCAGGTGATGCTGTGGATAGTCCTCAATTTACCCGGGTGAAGCTTCAGACTTGCACATTATCCGGGTAACGGGCGGATTTTTCAGCTCTTCCAGACTGTTACCCAAGGTCAGTTGGTTAGTCCTAAGATTACCCGGGTAAAATCCGGAATTTTCATTTTTTTGCAGCTTTACTCAGCGGTTTTGGGTGATGTCAGGATTACCCGGGTAATCCTAGGATTAACCGCACTCCTGGCTTTACCCGTAACATACATATATATATATAATACACAAAAGTGTTTTTTCTGCCATGGAGTGAATACTTCACAAAACAGAGAATTGTGAAGAACTGAGAAGGGAAATGCAATATTTTAGACATAAATAACCAAGCTGAACAATTTGCTGCATTCTTCACATTTTCTTAATTCATTCATTTTGATAAAAAAACTCTTATCTTTTCTTCTTCTCACTACTCCACAATTTAGTGAATGGACCTTTTACATTATCCCTCAGTTCAGACCCCTCTATTTTTTTTTAATGACATATATTTGAAATTATTTAATCACATTTGTCCAGTTTGCAGTAAAGTGATGATCAGTTATTTTGGGTTTATTCAGGAAAAATATTAGTGATCAAGTGGTCATTAATGTCTCATACTACCAACAGGGTTATTGAAAGAGCACTGAAATTCCACCGGACTCAAATTCCCTGACCCTGCGGTGAATTCTTCGTTTACCGCAGGGTCCCCAAAGTGCAGGGAAAAGCCCCGAACGCTTCCAAAAAAAAATCGCTGCAAAAATAGCTGAATTGAGTGGAGAACCATCTCACAAACGCCGAACGCATCTAAAAAAACACTGAATCACTCCGAAAAACAGCCGAAAGCCCGCCGAATCGTTTTGAAAACACACCGAAAAAATACTGTATTGATCCAATAAAATCCGACGGCCCGCCAAACAGAGCTCCGACCAGGAAAAAGTCAACTAGCCAACGAACAGGTAAAAAGAAAGAAAAACCGCAACTTAAAAAAGCTGTTTGCAAAAAACCTACTGCATGAAAATGCCTGGACATAATCTATAAGGTCCTATGAATAATAATAAAAAGATCTGTTACAGGGAAAAAAAGTAGAATAAAAAAATTGTAGAATAAAATTTTGCTGAAAAAATCCCAAAAAATGCCTAAACAATAAATAAATAGAATTTTTGCTGAAAGTGAAAAGAATAAACAATTGAATAAATATTTAATAAAAAGGAGAATATTTTTAACATTGAAGCCTATGGGATTCGCCTGATTAGACCTGGCGAATGAAACCACAGAACATAAGGGCATTTCACTGACATTTCTCTGCTGTTCGGTGTCTGTGAATAGGTTAACCATTGCTTCTCTATGGGGGAATTCACTGCCGTCAAACATGCACCGTATTTCGCTGGCAATTCGCCAATATTTGGCGAACTGACTGCTTTTTGAATAGCCAAATGGCCACAAAATTGCACCGTACGTTGAAATTCATTGTTCGGTGCAATTTCGGAGCCAATTTGGTTCTCTTTGAATAACCCTGCAAGTGTCTGTTAACACACAGTACAGAGCACACAAACAGGTGATTAATTAATACTAATAATTAGCACTGAGAAAGAGCTATACAAAGTATTTATACCTATTTTCCCTTCATAAACGACTTCTGGGAATCTACTTTGAAAACATACAACAAATAACTTAGCCATTATAGTCTGTGAGTTGTTAAGTTTACAGCAGCTCCGTTTAAGTTGACACCAAACTTGGAATGGGACCCACGTGTTTTCAAAGTAGCACTCAGAAAACAGAGCCCATGAAATTGGCTCAGCAAATGTTCTCATTTTTAATTTATTATGTATTCATTTATCTAATACAGAAATATCACTGGGATGACGGGTTCTAAGCTCTAGATGGTGTTCCTTATCTGCAAATCCCCATAAGCAGGAGATCTCACCATTTTATTATCTGTCTGCAGCACATTTACTGACACAAAGGCCATTTCTGCTTGTATGCTGATAATGCAGAACCCATGTGTCACTGTGTGAGATAAGGGACGCAATCTAGTGTTTAGAACCTTTCATCCCAGCAATATTTTTGTAAAGGAAATTACCTGAAAAAATAAAAATAAGCAAATTAACATTATTTAACTTTTTAACTCTCAGATTAACAATTTCTCTTAAAAAAAAATATTTTACCCTATAGTTAATTGTTAACGTCACATCGCATTTTTAAAATGAATGATATGATAACGTTTTTCCACAACAAAAAGCACTTGGTAGTGAAGGGAAATTTATACACTGAAATTAATGATTTTATATAACCATTCAGTGCAAAGCTCTGTAAAGCTGTAATTATCGTATGATGTTGTCATGTTGTGTTCTCTGTTTCTTTCAAGGTTCTTCTTCCTCCAGATTTTGGCTTTTGGACAAACCCAAAGGAAAAAAGGAATATTGATTGTATTGATTCTGTATTATTAAAATATAGAAAAAAACAGTTATGGAATATTCCAATCAAAGTACGGTGAGGTATTTCATCCTGAAAGGGATTTCCGACTTGCCCGAGCTCCAGGCTCCGATCTTCCTTCTGGTTCTCTTCATTTATCTCATCACCCTTTGCGGCAACTCGACCATCCTTTTCTTGGTGTGTCTAGATCGTCGTCTTCACACCCCCATGTACTTCTTTCTGGGCAACCTGTCCGTCTTGGACATGTTGTCCACGACGGTTACTCTACACAATATCCTTGTCGTCTTTATAATAAAGGACAGCAGAGTGTCGTACCACGCCTGCATAGCCCAGATGTATTTTGTTGGATGTTTAATCTGTGGTGAGTTGTTGTTTCTTACGGCCATGAGTTACGATCGATATGTGGCCATCTGTAACCCTTTGCATTACCATATGACCATGAGTACCAGAGTTCTCTGCCTCCTGGCCTTGTGCTGCTGGTTGTTAGGTTTCGTAGAAGTAATACCTTACGTTCTGTTACTGTTAGGTTTCTCGTGTTACAAATCCAATGTCATAAAACACTTTTTCTGTGACCTTGTACCACTAATGAGGCTCTCATGCAGTGACACCTCTCGTCTGGAGATACTTAGCCTTACTGAAGGACTTCTAATTACCTTCACCCCTTTGCTTCTCACGTCCATCTCTTACGTCTTCATAATTATCACCATATTAAAAATACGGACCAGCACGGGGAGACGCAAAGCCTTCTACACCTGTTCCTCCCACCTCACCGTCGTCATTCTTCTCTATACAACCCTCTTCTTCCAATACCTGAGACCAACTGCATCGGACACCTCCGAATCCTCCAAGTTCTTTTCCCTTTTCAACACAGCTGTTGTCCCCATGCTAAATCCTCTGATATACAGCTTGAAAAATAAAGATGTGAAGGCAGCGTTGGCAGAAAGGTTGGGTTGTGTTAAATTGTCCATTAAATGATTGCGCTGAGACGTCGCGGTTGCAGTTCAGTGTTAATGTTAATTTTTTCTAATTAATTCTTTTGTGTCTTTCTCTATATAACCCAACAATAAGCGGGAAAAAACTCAAAATAAAAAACAATGAGGAATATATAGAAACAGGCAGTGATAGCCGGATTAATAACAAAAAACAACATAACAACACCAACAGAGTAACTCATTAATGTCCGAATTTGCCACCAAATTGCGATTCGGCGGCACCAAAATTGTGTCAAAGTGAGGTAACAATTCGTATTTTCACAGTATGCCGATTTGCACCGTAATTTCATTGAAATGTCCTGCATATGTTAATTTCAATTCGACAGGTTTAAACAGTGAAATCATAGATTTTAATGTAATAAATGAAATATATCAGTTTTAATTTTTCTAGAAAAGGAACGGATGGTATAATCAGCGCTTCCTTCAACAGTGGTCCCTTTCTTTCTGTCTTCTTTCATTATAAATTGGTATGTAACTCAAATAAAATGGAAAAGTGCCATAGTGCAGCAAATTGAGTTACATATGACTGGTAGAGAGAAAGAAGAGGGAATTCACTCACATTTTGCTATGTCTAGAATCAGACACTAGATGTAGTCAGCAACCGGTGATATTATGGGGGGCACCGGATCTCCCATACAGCCATCAAAGTCCTTTTTCGCTCCAAACAGAAACCAGGATGCAAGGAATAAAATTCAGGCTGAGTTATTGAATAAAATAAATGGGCAAAACACCCAGACGGATTTTGCAAATGATATCGATTCCTCAGTAGGTGTATAGCCTACTGAGGAAGGGATATCATTCACGAAACGAGTCTGGGTGTTTTGCCTGTTTATTTTATTTATTTTAATCAATAAATCAGCCTTAATTTTATTCCTTTCATCCTGGTTTCTGTTTGGAGCGAAAAAGGACTTTAATGGCTTTATGGGAGATCCGGTGCCCCCCATAATATCACCGGTTGATGACTACATCTAATGTCTGATTCTAGACATAGCAAAATGTGAGTGAATTCCCTCTTCTTTCTCTCTACCATCCATATGTAACCCAATTTGTTGCACTATGGCACTTTTCCATTTTATTTGAGTTACATACCAATTTATAAGGAAAGAATACAGAAAGAAAGGGACCACTGTTGAAGTAAGCGCTGATTCTACCATCTGTTTCTTTTTATGCATTGTCGGCGGGTTTTGGATATACCACCAAATGGAGAGAAACAGCTGCTGATTCAACCAAAAGACTTGAACTTACGCCCATAACGTCGATTATTGTGCATTTTCATTACAGTTGTGGCTTCCACTTTTAATTTATTTTATACACATAATTTCCTTACAGTTTGTTTTGGTTATAAAATCCTCCTCTAGGTGGCACCAGAGATACAGTTTTGCATTGCTTTAATTTTTCTAGAGACTACTAGTTATTTTTAGTTTTTTCAGATATATTTTTCGTTTCATAAAAGACCGATTTGTTTGTTTTGTATTTCTTATAACTTTTTATCTACAATTTTTTAACAAACGTCTTTATTATTTTTAAAGGACCTTATCTTTTATTATTTAGACAGATTTTTACTACATTTTTATTGATTCAACCTCTTATTAGGAGAATAAGTAGAAGAACTGCAGGGACAATCTGCCAAAGGCATCTGAAAAACTGCCGCAGGTGGATGTGAAGGTGGATCTGAAAGGGACCTCCTTTTGTTTTTATATCTGCAATTTTACAGTAAAACATTTTTTTTTACATAAACACTCATTTAAATTGAAAAAAATATATTTTTTAATAAAAATATTTTCATATAAAAAATTGTGTAAAAAATGAATGTTATTTTATAAATAAATAAAAATTGTATATAATAAAAAATTATTAATTTTAGAATATGAATATATATGTACAATTTAATATTTACAATAAATGTATTTGCAATAAATAATCTTTACATTTAAACATACATTTTACGTTTAAAAATCTTCTTAAAATATAATATTAAAAGGTCATTTTTAGATTAAAAATGTTATATTAAAATTTTTTATATTAATATTATTTTACAGTAAACCACTCGGTTTTGTATAAAAAATGTAACTTGCAATGTCCATGCAGTATAACCTGCACTTTTACATTATAACCCTTTTGCTATAAAATTATAAAATTACATTATAATTCCTTTTGAGGTAAAATACACTAATGTACAGTAAACCTGCAACTTGCAATGGCTGGTATGTAAGATACTCCATTGTACAGTATACCCGCAACTGTGAAGTGAGACAAAGTGATGGGCAGGCTTGGGGTGCAGGGAGGCAGTGGTAGATAGAAAGAGAAGCAGTTAGATAAAAATGAATGCTAAGCATGGAGCACAAACAGAAACAAGGGTAGATAATGAGGGCTAATAAGACAAAAGGGTGCAAAAAGACATGGAAAAATCTAAAAAAATTAAAAAGTTTTTGTAATAACAAATAAACAAAAATGAAGAAAAGAATAAAAAATTTAAAATTGTATTTTTCTTGAATTGTTTTTTTACATTATCTCATGTTAATTTTATAGAGAAAGGTGTCCATCACTGGAGGTGTTTTTCTCTATAAAACAAAAAAATTGTATAAAATAAAAAAATGCAATTTTTTGTAAATTGTGTTTTTTACAAAAAAATTTACTCTAACATAGAAAGGTGAAACACCACTGGGATCCCTTTTCTGTTTAAAACAAAAATATTATTTTTCTTAGTGTTACAGATTTGTTTCCGAAAAATTCGGAATTTGGAACGAATTTTGATAATTCGTATTTGGAATTCGAAATGAAACGATAATGAATTTATTTCGTTTTACACTGTGTCATCATCATAAAAGAAAAATTTGAAAAACTGATATCAACTATTGAATTTGAAATGAACTATCAAATTGATATCAACTATTGAATTGATCTTAACTTGCAATACAAGTAATAGTCAGAAAAGGACTTTACGAAATAAATAAAATTTAGTTTCACTGTTTAATTTGACTCAAATACTAAATCTGTGACACAGCTTAAAATTTAACCTTAGCTTTTCTTTTAACAGCAAAATTTAATTGTCGATTTATCTAGTGATCCAAAATTCGAATTGATATCAACTATCGAATTGATATATGAAATTTGAATCGATTCGAAATTTCAAATTGATCCGAAATTAAACGAAATACGAAACAAAATTAGTTCCAAAATTCCGAAAACGAAATGATTTAGAAATGTAACGAAACTAAACTAAACAAAACAAATTTTTCAGCTATGCGAATCCCTATTAGGCGCCTGTTGCTACATGCCTACTTTGACTTGTGGTAAATACAGCCCTGTCGATGCTGCCGTACTGGCCATTTTTGACCAGTACTTGCAGTGCCGGCAAACACCGATACTTAGTGAATACCCCTTACATTGACTTGGAATATGGAGCACTGTTGTTTACAAAGGCTCTGAATCAAATAATTATTTGGCCCCTAAACCATCATTCTCACCTTGTCCTATTAATTTCAAACACTGTTCAAAAATGTTTTTGCATTACAAATCTGTTTAGCGCTCATGGAGTTAAGAGTAAGCCGTGTGCATGATCTTCAGGGTTTTGCTGGGCCTCAGAGGACAAATTCCCAAATTTGCTGAAAAATTATTAATATGCTTTTTGGGATAGATTAAACGAGCCACGTTTTCAGAACCTTCAGTGGGTAAGTGTATCTGTTTATGATGTTTTATTGCTGCAAAAACAAACTTATTATCAGCCGCACATGATAATTTAGACAAGGAACGAAACACATGATTGTAGCCGTCAGTCTAGAACAGATCCACCCCTTCAAGTTTAATTTGAGGAGTTTTGCATTTTTTTCATGACTTACTAAAAAGCTATAAAATGGATAATTCATATTCTATGGTTAAGTCAGGTCAGCGCAGCTTATGTTGTTTTATTGCGTCAAAACAGAACTTATTATCAGCCTCACCGGATAATTTAGACAAGGAACGAAACAGATGATAGTATTTCTCATAGTGGAATAAACCCACATCTTCAACAGGGTTATTCAAAGAGCCTCGAAATTCCACTGTAATCAGTTAAATTTCCGACCCTGTGGTGAATTCAGCATTCATTGCAGGGTCTCCGAAGTGAAGAGAAAAGCCACCGAACTCATCCGAAAAAACGCTGCAAAACCACCGAATCGAATGGAAAAAAATCACCAAAAAAAACATCAGATCTGGTCTGATAAGATTCCAAAATAACAGCAAACGCACCCGACAATCCAAAGCAAAACCGCCGAACACATCCGATAAAAGCTGATGACCCGCCGAACAGAGCGCCGACCTGCCGCAGGAAAAAGCCGGCAAACGGGTAAAAAAAACAAACAAAACCCACCGCAACTCTTACATAGTTACATAGTTACATAGTTATATAGGCTGAAAAAAGACATGCGTCCATCGGGTTCAGCCTCTCCCACATAACCTACTGCTGTTGATCCAAAATAAGGCAAAAAACCCAGTCTGAAATGCTTGCCAATATGCAACATACTGGGAAAAAATTCCTTCTTGACCCCAGAATGGCAGTCAGATTTCTCCTTGGATCAAGAAGCTTTTACCCACATATTAAATATTATAACCCTTAATATTCTGTGTCTGCAGGAAGTCATCCAGTCGTTTTTTAAAAGTCTGTACAGACTCTGACCCAACCACCTCAACAGGCAGAGAATTCCACAGCTTTATTGTTCTCACCGTAAAATATCCCTTCCTATGCTTTAAGCTAAATTTTCTTTCTTCCAGTCTAAATGGATGACCCCGTGTCCTATGTATAGTCCTGTTAATGAATAGGTTATCAGACAATGGTTGATAATGGCCCCGTATATATTTATATAAGGTTATCAGATCCCCTCTAAGGCGCCGTTTCTCTAAACTAAACAGGTTTAAGCTTGTTAGTCTTGCCTCATAACTTAACCCTTCCATTCCCCTTATTAATTTAGTTGCCCGTCTCTGCACTTTTTCTAGCGCTATAATATCTTTTTTTAAGACCGGTGCCCAAAATTGCACGGCATATTCAAGGTGCGTCCTGACCATTGATTTATACAGAGGCAAAATTATGTTTTCATCCCGTGAGTGAACTCCCCTTTTAATGCATGCCGATACCTTGCTGGCCTTGGCAGCTGCTGTTTGACATTGCACATTGTTACTTAGTTTGAAGTCTATGATTATTCCCAAATCCTTCTCCTGCTTGGATTTCCCTAACTCCGTACCATTTAGGGTATAAATTACTTGTGTGTTCTTCACTCCAAAGTGCATAACTTTGCATTTATCTAGATTAAAAGCTGTAAGAAAAGCTAATGCATGAAAATGCCTGAAAATTACAAATAAGGTCCTATGATTAACAATAAAAAGGTCTGTTACAGTTAAAAAAAACGCTATTTTTAAAAAACAATCGGAAAAAAAATTGCTGAAAAAAATCACGAAAAATGCCTAAGAAAATCTTAAAAAATATTTTAACATTGAAGCCTATGGAATTCGCCTGATTAAACCTGTCAAATGAAACCACTGAACATCAGGGCATTTCACTGACATTTCTCTGCTGTTCAATGTGAATAGATTAACCATTGCTTCTCTATGGGGGATTTCACTGCTGTCGAACAGGCACCGTATTTCACTGGCAATTAGCCAATATTCGGCGAACTGCCTGCTTTTTGTATAGCCGTATGGCCCCCGAAATTGCACCGTCCGGGGAAATTTACTGTTCTGTGCAATTTCTGAGACAATTCGTCTCACTTTAAATAACCCCTTAAATATAATTTGAGCAGTTTTGCATTTTTTCCATGACTTACTCAAAATGTGTAATATGGATAATTCATGTTAGTTATACATAAAATTCTATGGTTAAGGGAGTTTGTTTTATAAATTATAATTAATACCTAGAAGATTGTGATTTATTAAACGGCTGCAAACCTGACAAAAACTAACCACAAAACCCGGCGAATGCACGCCGAAAACCCGCAAAAACATCTGGATTAATCCGCCGAACACGCCGGAAAATCCCAAGCAGGAGCTGAGCACATCAACAAAAACCATACAAACAGGAGCTGATCACATGCAGCGAAGCCACCGGAAAAAGCCGAAACTGCAGACGAATGAAGTGAATAAATTAGAAAAACAGTTTGCTTGAATGTTTAAAAAGTGAAACGCTGTTTGCAAAGAAACTACTGAGTGAAAATGTCTGAAATTTACATATAAGATCCAATGAATGATAATAAAAAGGGCTGTTACAGAAAAAATAAGTAAACTTAAATTTTTTTTAAAAACAAATCAAATTTTTTTAAAAAAAATGCTTAAAATATCCTAAAAAAATCTATAAATAAAGAAACTCTTTAATGTAGAATTTTAGAATGAACGGTTTATTAGATATTGAACTAAAACGGGAATAGTTTTAACATTGAAGCCTATGGGATTCGCCTGAATAAACCTGCCGAATTAAATCACCGAATGGCAGGGCATTTCGGGAACCTTTCACTGCTGGTTTGTGTTCTCTGAATAACCGAAGCAGTGCTTTTTCATGGGGATTTCACTGCCCTCGAACAGGCACCGTATGTGCAGACAATTCGCCAGGAATTGCCTGCTCTCTGGATAGCCGAATGGCCAAGAAAGGTAACCGAACGCTGATTTTCAGCGTTCAGTTACCTTTCTCCAGCCATTCGGATCTCTTTGGATAACCCTGATTGTGTTTTATAAATTATACGAAATACCAAGAAGAATGTGATTCATTAAACTGATAATTTTCTGAAAAGTCTATGAGGACGTTGCAAATGTTTAGGTCAAAATCGGGATCAAAGTTCTCGTTTTTCTAAATGTTCCAAATTTTTATATTTTTATCTTATATGTGTATTCTTTTTTCTCAGTTGTTTCTTCCGTTTAGTTTTTAGTGTTTTATTTTAGATTTTTTTTACTTATAATAACCGTTTTTTAAATATATATATGTTACGGTTAAAGCCCGAAGTGCAGTTAATCCTAGGATTACCCAGGTAATCCTATCATTACTCAGGCGTCATTAGCAAAAGTCCAAAGTGAAATGAAATTCCAGACTTTACCCGGGTAATCTGCAAAGTATCCAGAGACCTCTGGGTACTCCGGTTTTCTGCTCTGTTTTAACCGGGTAATTCGCACATTACCCTAGTGTTTCTGGATAAACTGTGATGTGCAACGAAACATCGTACTTTATCCGGGTAATCTGCATAGTATCCGGACACCTCTGGGTTCTCCGCTTTTCTTGCGTTTTCAGCAGGTTACAGTTGACTGAATTCCGAGGATTACCCGGGTAAAGCTGCAAACTGTTACCTGACTGATAACACAATTGTGTTTTTTTTGTTATTTTTAACAAAATTGTATCCAGTCACAAACCCCACTAAATAACCGTCATGTTACTCTGTGCGTTAATTGTCTGAAAATTTATTTATGAAAATAAAGATTTTATATAAAGAGTAACCTGATGGTTATTATGTTTTATAAATGATATATAAGCACATATGACACATAATAAAGATCATGTAACTCTTTCACATTCATATAAGAAACATATCCTGTTATTTTGTATATTCATTATATCCGCAATACATTTTAATGTTTATCTACTGTCATTTTCATTGATAATACCCATAGATAATAGCAAAATTCACTGTTACCCAAGCAGGGTTGGATGCTCTGCAGATTACCCAGGTGAAGCTGTGGATAGTCCTCAGATTACCTGGGTGAAGCTTCAGACTTGCACATTATCCGGGTAAAGTGCGGATTTTTCAGCTCTTCCAGACCGTTACGCAAGGGCAGTTGGTTAGTCCTAGGATTACCCGGGTAAAGTCTGAAATTTTCATTTTTTTGCAGCTTTACCCAGCGGTTTTGGGTAATGTCAGGATTACCCGGGTAATCCTAGGATTTACCGCACTTCGGGCTTTACCCGTAACATATATATATGTTACGGGTAAAGCCAGGAGTGTGATTTAATGGCTGGTAAAATACCGGAAAAGGCAAATTTTTGTCCAAAGCTAATATTTGCTTGCTAGAAGGATGTCCAAGTTGTTTCACCTTCCTCTGGACGAGTAGATCGTAAGGAGAGCATCTTCTGAACATGTTTTTTTTAATCAGGTTTTTTAAATTTTATTACAAAATAAAGTTTATGGTCTCGATTTCAGCAGGTAAGTGCAGAGAATGTTACTTTATTATTAAAAATATACTCTTCTTTCTTACCAACATGATAGAAGTCAGTGAGGAGAAAATGCTTTCTTAGAAAAGTCACGAGTAAATTACTATTTGATAATTTATTAACATATTATTTGTAATAGCTGAATTTTATCCTAAAACTAAAAATATATACAGTATATACATATATATTACACACAAATGTTTTTTCTGCCATGGAGTGGATAACTCACAAAACAGAAAACCGCCGAATGCATCCAAAAATCAAAACCACTGAATCGATCTGAAAAAACACCAAAAACCCACCTAAAAATTACTGAATCGATCCAATAAAAGCCGATGGCCTGCCGAACAGAGCGCCGACCAGCCGTTGGAAAAAGCCGACGAACGGGTCTAAAAAAAAAAGCAGCATTTAAAAGCTGTTTGCAAAAAAAACAAAACTGCATGAACATGTCTGGAAATAATATATAAGGTCTTAAGAATAATAGAAAGGTCTGTTGCAGGAAAAAAAAGCTATTTAAAAAAAATTGGAAAATATAATTTTGCCAAAAAATGCCTTAAAAATCCTAAAAAAAAAAAAAAATAAAGAGACTTTTTGCTGCAAGTGAAAAGAATAAACAGTTGAACAAATATTTAATAAAAAGGACAATATTTTTACGTTGAAACCTATGGGATTCGTCTGAATAAACCTGTCGAAAGAAACCACTGAACATCACGGCATTTCATTGACATTTCTCTGCTGTTCGGTGTCTCTGAATAGATGAACCATTGCTTTTCTATGGGGATTTCACTGCCGTCGAACAGGCACCGTATTTCACTGGCAATTCGCCAATATTTGGCGAAGTGCCTGCTTTCGACCAACCGACTGGCCACAAATTTGCATCGTACTGGGAAATACACTATTCGGTGCAATTTCGAAGCCAATTTGGCTCTCTTTGAATAACACTGTCTGTTAACACATTGTGCAGTGTATACAAACAGGTGATTAATACATAATACTGAGTAATGATGAAGTTTTTATACTTATTTTCCCTTCCTATCTGGTTTCCGGGAATCTACGTTGAAAACATAAAACAACGGCGCAATATGGCAAGTACAAGGGAAAACACAGTCCAAGGACCTATCCCAAGGTTGGTGTTAACTTAACTAGAGCTGTTGTAAATGTACCAGAGCCATTATAGTCTGTGAGTTGTTAAGTTTACAGCAGCTCTGTTTAAGTTGACACCAACCGTGGAATGGGACCCCAAGTGTTTTCAATGTAGTACCCAGAAAAAATAGAGCCCACGAAATTAGCTCAGCAAATGTGATAATTTTTCATTTATTATGTATTCATTTATCTAACACAGAAATATCACTGTGATGAAAGGTTCTAAGCTCTAGATGGCGTTCCTTATCTGCAAATCCCCATTAGCAGGAGATCTCACCATTTTATTATCTGTCTGCAGCACATTTACTGACACAAAAGCCATTTCTCCCTATATGCTGATAATGCAGAACCCGTGTGTCACTGTGTGAGATAAGGGACGCAATCTAGTGTTTAGAACCTTTCATCCCAGCAAACTTTTTGTAAAGGAAAATACCTGAAAAAGTAAAAATGAGCAAGTTAACATTATTTAAATTTTGTACTCTCAGATCAACAATTTCTCTACAAAAAGACTATTTTACCCTATGTTTAATTGTTAACGTCACATCCCATGTTTAAAATAAATGATATGATAACATTTTTCCCTAACAAAAAGCACTTGGTAGTGAAGGGGTTAATTTATACTCTGAAATTAATGATATTATATATCCATTCAGTGCAATCTCCTTTAAAGCTGTAATTATCGTATGATGTTGTCATGTTGTGTTCTCTGTTTCTTTCAAGGTTCTTCTTCCTCCAGATTTTGGCTTTTGGACAAATCCAAAGGAAAAAAGAAATATTGATTGTATTGATTCTGTATTATTAAAATATAGAAAAAAATGTTATGGAATATTCCAATCAAAGCACGGTGAGGTATTTCATCCTGAAAGGGATTTCAGACTTGCCCGAGCTCCAGGCTCCTATCTTCCTTCTGGTTCTCTTCATTTATCTCATCACCCTTTGCGGCAACTCGACCATCCTTTTCTTGGTGTGTCTAGATCGTCGTCTTCACACCCCAATGTACTTCTTCCTGGGCAACCTGTCCGTCTTGGACATGTTGTCCACGACGGTTACTCTACACAATATCCTTGTCGTCTTTATAATAAAGGACAGCAGAGTGTCGTACCACGCCTGCATAGCCCAGATGTATTTTTTTGGATGTTTAATGTGTGATGAGTTGTTGTTTCTTACAGCCATGAGTTACGATCGATATGTGGCCATCTGTAACCCTTTGCATTACCATATGACCATGAGTACCAGAGTTCTCTGCCTCCTGGCCTTGTGCTGCTGGTTGTTAGGTTTCGTAGAAGTAATACCTTACGTTCTGTTACTGTTAGGTTTCTCGTGTTACAAATCCAATGTCATAAAACACTTTTTCTGTGACCTTGTACCACTAATGAAGCTCTCCTGCAGTGACACCTCTCGTCTGGAGATACTAAGCCTCACTGAAGGACTTCTTCTAATTACCTTCACTCCTTTCCTTCTCACGTTCATCTCTTACATCTTCATAATTGCCACCATATTAAAAATACGGACCAGCATGGGGAGACGCAAAGCCTTCTACACCTGTTCCTCCCACCTCACCGTCGTCATTCTTCTCTATACAACCCTCTTCTTCCAATACCTGAGACCAACTGCATCGGACACCTCCGAATCCTCCAAGTTCTTTTCCCTTTTCAACACAGCTGTTGTCCCCATACTAAATCCTCTGATATACAGCTTGAAAAATAAAGATGTGAAGGCAGCGTTGGCAGAAAGGTTGGGTTGTGTTAAAGTGTCCATTAAATGATTGCGCTGAGACGTCGCGGTTGTAGTTCAGTGTTAATGTTAATTTTTTTTCAATTCTTTGTGGCTTTCTCTATATAACCCAAAAATAAGAGGGGAAAAAAGTCAAAATAAAAAAACAATGAAAAATATATAGGAACAGGCAGTGATAGCCGGATTAATAACAAAAAACAACATATAACTCACTAATGTCCGAATTTGCCACCGAATTGCAATTCGGCGGCACCGAAATTATCTCACAATTCGTCTATTCACTGTTTGCCAAATTGCACCATAATTTCATTGAAATGCCCTGCTTTCATTAATATCAGTTCGACAGGTTTAATTAGTGAAATCCCACAGGTTTTAATGTAATAAATGGAATATATCTGTTTTAATTTTTCTAGAGACTACTTATTTTTTTCAAACATATTTTTTGTTTTATAAAAAACCGATTTGTTTGTTTAGCATTTTTTATGACTTTTTTAACTAAAATTTTTTAACAGACTATATTATTTTTAAAGGACCTTTATATAATTATTTCGACACATATTTTTACTACATTTTTATTGATTCAACCTCTTGTTGGGAGAATAGGAGATCAACAGGGTTATCCAAGGTGCTCTTTTGTTCCCTGCACTTAGTTGAGTCAAATTCCCCAACTATGCAGTGATATCTGCATTCACTGCAGGGTCTCCGAAATCTGCCAAACGCAACAGAAACACTGCCGCAGGTGGATGTGAAAGTAGACCTGAAAGGGACCTCCTTTGTTTTTAAATCTGCAATTTTACAGTAAAAGCATTATTTTACATAGACACTCATTTTAATTGAAAAAATTTTTTTTCATTAAAAATATTTCATATAAAAAATTATGTAAACAATGAATGTTATATTATAAATAAATAAAAATTGTATATTATAAAAATTATTAATTTTAGAATATGAATATATATTTACAATTTAATATTTACAATAAATGTATTTGCAATAAATAATATTTACATTTAAACATACATTTTACATTTAAATATCTTCTTAAAATATAATATTAAAAGGTCATTTTTAGATTAAAAATGTTATATTAAAAATAATTTTTATATTAATATCATTTTACAGTAAACCACTCTTTTTTGTATAAAAAATTTAACTTGCAATGTCCATGCAGTATAACCTGCACTTTTACATTGTAAACCTTTTGCTATAAAATTATAAAATTACATTAGAATTCCTTTTGAGGTAAAATACACTAATGTACAGTAAACCTGCAACTTGCAATGGCTGGTATGTAAGATACTCCATTGTACAGTATACCCGCAACTGTGAAGTGAGACAAAGTGATGGGCAGGCTTGGGGTGCAGGGAGGCAGTGGTAGATAGTAAGAGAAGCAGTTAGATAAAATGAATGCTAGGCATGGGGCACAAACAGAAACAGGGGTAGATAATGAGGGGCTAATAAGACAAAAGGGTCAAAAAGATATGGAAAAAAATCTAAAAAAATTAAAAGGTGTGTAATAACAAATAAACAAAAATGAAGAAAAGAATAAAAAATATTTAAAATTTTATTTTTCTTAAATAGTTTTTTTACATTCTCTCATGTTAATTTTATAGAGAAATGTGTCCATCAGTGGAGGTGTCTTTCTCTATAAAAAAAAAAACCAAAATGTTACTCTTACAGAGAAAGGTGAAACACCACTTGGATCCCTTTTCTGTTTAAAACAAAAATATTATTTTTCTTAGTGTTACAGACCAAGGAGTCCCCTTGTGTTAGGCGCTAGAGATGTGCATTCATTTCGGAAAAATTCAGAATTTGGAACGAAATTTGATAATTCGTGTTCGGAAGTACTTCCGAATAACGAATCGATACGATACGAATTCGAAACGAAATTAAACGGTATATAACGAATTTATTTTGTTTTACACTGTGTCATCATCATAAAAATATTTGAATAACTGATATCAACTAGCGAATTTGAAATGAACTATCAATTTTATATCAACTATCGAATTTGAAATGAACTATCAAATACATATTAACTATCAAATTTGAAATTAACTATTAAATTGATATCAACTGTCAAATTTGAAATGAACTATCAAATTGATATCAACTATCGAATTTGAAATGAACTATCATAGTTACATAGTTACATAGTTACATAGTTATATAGGCTGAAAAAAGACATGCGTCCATCGGGTTCAGCCTCTCCCACATAACCTACTGCTGTTGATCCAAAAGAAGGCAAAAAACCCAGTCTGAATGCTTGCCAATATGCAACATACTGGGAAAAAATTCCTTCTTGACCCCAGAATGGCAGTCAGATTTCTCCTTGGATCAAGAAGCTTTTACCCACATATTAAATATTATAACGATATACGATATATACGATACGAATTCGAAACGAAATTAAACGGTATATAACGAATTTATTTTGTTTTACACTGTGTCATCATCATAAAAATATTTGAATAACTGATATCAACTAGCGAATTTGAAATGAACTATCAATTTTATATCAACTATCGAATTTGAAATGAACTATCAAATACATATTAACTGTCAAATTTGAAATTAACTATTAAATTGATATCAACTGTCAAATTTGAAATGAACTATCAAATACATATTAACTATCAAATTTGAAATGAACTATTACATTGATATCAACTGTCAAATTTGAAATGAACTATCAAATTGATATCAACTATCGAATTGGAAATGAACTATCGAATTGATATCAACTATCGAATTTGAAATGAACTATCAATTTTATATCAACTATCGAATTTGAAATGAACTATCGAATTGATATCAACTATTGAATTTGAAATGAACTATCAAATTGATATCAACTATCGAACTGATCTTAACTTACAATACAAGTAATAGTAAGCAAAGGACTTTATGAAACAAATTAAATTTTGTTTCACTGTTTAATTTGACTCAAATACTAAATCTGTGACACAGCTTAAAATTTAAAGCTAGCTTTTCTTTTAACAGCAAAATTTGATTAATTGGGGATTTATCTAGTGATCCAAAATTCGAATTGATATCAACTATCGAATTGATATATGAAATTCAATTCGAAATTTCTAAATCGATCCGAAACTAAACGAAACGAAATACAAAATGAAATTAGTTACGAAATTCCAAAAATTAAATGATTTAAAAACGTAACAAAACTAAACTAAACAAAACAAATTTTTCAGCCATGCACATCCCTATTAGGCACCTGTAGCTACATGCCTACTTTGACTTGTGGAAAATACGGCCCTGTCGATGCTGCCGTACTGGATATTTTTGACCAGTACTTTCAGTGCCGGCAAACACCGGTGCTTAGTGAATACCCCTTACATTGACTTGGAATATGGAGCACTATGTTTTACAAAGGCTCCGGATCAAATAATTATTTGGCCCCTAAACCATCATTCTCACCTTGTCCTATCAATTTCAAACACTGTTCAAAAATGTTTTTGCATTACAAATCTGTTGAGAGCTCATGGAGTTAAGAGTAAGCCGTGTGCATGATCTTCAGGGTTTTGCTGGGCCTCAGAGGACAAATTCCCAAATTTGCTGAAAAATTATTAATATGCTTTTTGGGATAGATTAAACGAGACACGTTTTCAGAACCTTCAGTGGGTAAGTGTATCTGTTTATGATGTTTTATTGCTGCAAAAACAAACTTATTATCAGCCGCACATGATAATTTAGACAAGGAACGAAACACATGATTGTAGCCGTCAGTCTAGAACAGATCCACCTCTTCGAGTTTATTTTAAGGAGTTTTGCATTTTTTTCATGACTTACTAAAGAGCTATAAAATGGATAATTCATATTTATTTATTTTATTTATTTATTTACAAAGTATTTTACCAGGAAGGATACATTGAGATTTCTCTCGTTTTCAAGTATGTCCATATTCTATGGTTAAGTCAGGTCAGCGCAGCTTATGTTGTTTTATTGCTTCAAAACAGAACCTAACATCAGCCTCACCGGATAATTTAGACAAGGAACGAAAAAAATGATATTCAGCAGTCGTCAGGGTGGAATAAACTCACATCTTCAAGATTAATTTAAGCAGTTTTGTATGTTTTTCATGACTTACTAAAAATTTATAATATGGATAATTCATATGATGCATAAAATTCTTCCGTTAAGTGAGTGTGTTTTATAAACTATAATTAATACCTAGAAAAATGTGATTCATTAAACTGAGAATTTTAGTCTACAAGGAAGTTGCAACTTTCTGGCTAAAAATCTAAATTGGTTCAAAATTTTGTAAATTTTCCACATTTTAATACTTTTGCCTTATATGTGAATTCCTTTTTCTCAATTGTTTTTTTTTCTGTTTTATCTTTTTAGTGTTTTATTTTAGCTTTTTTTTATTCATAAAGGCCACTTTATATATATATATATATCCATCAGAAAGCAGACGCATCACAAACAGGGTTGTTCAAAGAGATTCGAAAAGTCACCGCACGTTCGGTGACTTTTCGTTCTCTTCAATTCGGTTTGTTTTGCCGATCCCATTTCGGTGACCCTGCGGTGTATTCAGCAAACACCACAGGGTCCCCGAATTGCAGGGAAAAGCTGCCGCAAACCTGCCGAAAACTAACTGCAAAACACAGCAAATACACGCCGAAAACCCTCAAAAACATTTGGATTAACCTGCCGAAAACCACAGAAAAACCCGAACAGGAGCCGATCGCAGCCTTCGACACAGCAGAAGAGGCAGTGAATGAATTAGCAAAACAGTTTGTATGAATGTGTGAAAGTGAAACACTGTTTGCAAAGAAACTACTGAGGGAAAATGTCTGAAATTTACATATGAGGTCCAGGGAATGATAATAAAGAGGGCTGTTACAGAAAAAAGAAGATAACTTTAAAAAAAATCAGAAAAATACTTAAAATATCCTAAAAAATCTATAAATAAAGAGACTCTTTACTGCAGAATTTTATAATGATCAGTTTATTAGATATTATATTAAAACGGGAATATTTTTAACATTGAAGCCTATGGGATTCTCCTGAATAAATTTGCCGAATTAAACCACCGAATGGCAGGGCATTTCGGGAACCTGTCACTGATAGTTTGTGTTCTCTGAATAGCTGAAGCAGTGCTTTTCATGGGGTTTTCACTGTCCTCGAACAGGCACCGAACAGGCACCGTATGTTCAGGCAATTCATTAGGATTTGGCGAATTGCCTGCTCTCTGGATAGCCGAATGGCCAGGAAAGGTAACCGAACGCTGATTTTCAGCGTTCGGTTACCTTTCTCAAGCAATTTGGAGCTCTTTGAATAACCCTGATAGTCTTCAATAGGAAAAATATTGTGTTTTATAAATCATATAAAATACCAAGAAGAATGTGATTCATTAAACTGATAATTTTCTGAAGTCTATGAAGACGCTGCATATTTTTAGGTAAAAATCTGGATCAATGTTCTCGTTTTTCTAAGTGTTCCAAATTTTAATATTTTTATCTTATATGTGTATTCCTTTTTCTCAGTTGTTTCTTCTGTTTAGTTTAGTGTTTTATTTTAGATTTTTTTTATTTATAATGTCAGTTTTTACTGGCATTCAAGCAACACCCAAACCTGAGGCAAAAATTGGTCCGTAGCAAACTCACCCAGGAACAGGACAACAAACAGAATGGGACCAAGCGCTGCAACAAATCCCGCTGCAAACTGTGCCAACACATATGTGACAGCAGCACTGCACGGCACAACAACGCCACACACAACATCAAGGGCTCGTACCTTTGCACATCTGTCAATGTGGTATACATGATCCAGTGCACGGCGTGTGATAAGGGCTGCTATATTGGTGAAACTAGCCTTAAACTAAATCTCAGGATGAACCAGCACAAACACTCCATCAAAAACCACCAGGAAAATACATATTGTACCCCAGTGGGACATCACTTCAATCTAATAGGCCACTCCATCCAAAACTTCAAAATTAAAATTTTTGACCAGTACTTTCAGTGCCGGCAAACAGAAATCTGTTTAGCGCTCATGGAGTTAAGAGTAAGCTGTGTGCATGATCTTCAGGGTTTTGCTGGGCCTCAGAGGACAAATTCCCAAATTTACTGAAAAATTATTAATATGCTTTTTGGGATAGATTAAACTAGCCACGTTTTTAGATCCTTCAGTGGGTAAGTGTATCTGTTTATGATTTTTTATTGCTGCCAAAACAAACTTATTATCAGCCGCACATGATAATTTAGACAAGAAACGAAACAGATGATTGTAGCCGTCAGTCTAGAACAGATCCACCTCTTCAAGTTTAATTTGAGGAGTTTTGCATTGTTTTCATGACTTACTAAAAAGCTATAAAATGGATAATTCATATTCTATGGTTAAGTCAGGTCAGCGCAGCTTATGTTGTTTTATTACGTCAAAACAGAACTTATTATCAGCCTCACCGGATAATTTAGACAAGGAACGAAACAGATGATAGAATTTCTCATAGTGGAATAAACCCACATCTTCAACAGGGTTATTCAAAGAGCCCCGAAATTCCACTGTAATCAGTTAAATTTCCGACCCTGCAGCATTCACTGCAGGGTCTCAGAAGTGCAGGGAAAAGCCACTGAACTCATCCAAAAAAAACACTGCAAAACCACCGAATCGAATGAAAAAAAAGCTGAAAAAACATCAGATCCGGTCTGATAAGATGACGAAAAAACAGCAAACGCAATCAACGGTCCAAAGCAAAACTGCTGAACACATCCAAAAAAAGCTGATGACCTGCCAAACAGAGTGCCGTCCAGCCACCGGAAAAAGCCGACAAGCCAAAAATTGGGTAAAAGAAAACCACCGCAACTCTTAAAAGCTGGTTGTAAAAAACTACTGCATGAAAATTCCTGAAATTTACATATAAGGTCCTATGAATAATAATAAAAAGGCCTGTTACAGAAAAAAGAACGCTATTTAAAAACAATTGGGTAAAAAATTTGCTGAAAAAATTCACGACAAATGCCTAAAATTTTTTTAAAAAATAAAGAGACTTTTTGCTGCAAATTAAAAGAATAAACAGCTTAATAAATATTTAATAAAATTGAGAATATTTTTGATATTGAAGCCTATGGGATTTGCCTGATTCATCCTGCCAAATGAAACCACTGAACAGCAGGGCATTTCACTGACATTTCTCTGCTGTTCGGTGTCTGTGAATAGATTAACCATTGCTTCTCTATGGGGGATTTCACTGCCGTCGAACAGGAACCGTATTTTGCTGGCAATTAGCCAATATTCGGAAAACTGCTTGTTTTTTGAATAGCCGAATGGCTTTGAAATTGCACCGTACAGGGAAATTCACTTTTCTGTACAATTTCAGAGACAATTTGTCTTGCTTTGAATAACCCCTTAAGTATAATTTGAGTAGTTTTGCATTTACTCAAAATGTATAATATGGATAATTCATATTATGTACTGAAATCTATGGTTAAGTCAATGTGTTTTATACATTATAAAGAATACCTAGAAGAATGTGATTTATTAAACTGAGAATTTTGAAAAGTCTACAAAGAAGTTGCAACTGTTTAGGTTAAAATTTAGATAAAACTTTGCGTTTATGTAAATTTCCAAATTTTAATACTTTTTTCTTATATGTGAACTCCTTTTTCTCTAGGTATTTTTTTTCTGTTTTAGTATTTTAGTGGTTTTATTTTAGCATTTCTGTTATCCATAAAGGCCTCTATATGTACATATATAAATATATCTATCAGAAAGTAGGCACATCACAAAGTCTTCAACACAGCAAATAATACCGTTTATAGTTGCAGAGAATATTTGTGCATCCCAGCAATTCAGAGAACTACGTACAGAGCTCATGTGCTACATTCCCTATAAGCAGCAATGAATTCTGGGTAAAATATGCAAATGAAGTCCACATCTTCTCCTTTTTTTTGCATCTAGGCTCAGTAATAACATTAGAACCCTCCTTGTCCAATGCCATGCCATGCCATGCCATACTAGACTAGGCGTTTTTCAGCAAAGGCCAGGATATATAATTGCTAAAAAAAGAAAAAAAGCCATCTAGTATACTTATGCCGGTGAATCAATACGGAGATGTAGTGTATGCAGCTGCCCCGCAAACACACCTTCGTAAGCTTACTACATTGTATAACTCATTCTAACGTTTTGTGCTACAATGTAACTACATGACCCACCATTGTGATGTGTCGAAAGGACTAAACTATATACAGAAGGCACCTGTAAACATATAACTTAGTGACTATATACAGAATGCACCTGTAAACATGTAACACAGTGACTATATACAGAATGCACCTTTAAACATGTAACATAGTGACTATATACAGACTGCACGTGTAAACATGTGACATAGTACTATATACAGACTGCACATGTAAACATGTGACATAGTGACTATATACAGAATGCACCTGTAAACATGTAACATAGTGAGTATGTTTATTTTCTGGGTTATTCTGTATATTTGTGTTTTGTTTTTAATATCTTGCATTTTATTACTTTGTATTTCTGTAACCCAGGACATACTGAAAACCAGAGAAATCTCAATGTATCCTTCCTAGTAAAATACTTTATAAATAAATAAAATGCTGGTAAATCCAAATTTGTATGTGCCAAACCCAAAAAATGGCTGAAATGGGACCAAAAAAGGGCTTATGTTGATCATAGGGCCAAATTAAATTGAGCCCTAAATGTATTACAAAGATATGTTCTAGGTATTTATTTTCCACAAGACATTTGTTACCATCTACATCTAACACACGGAAAGTTGTAGTTATCAGATAATTTCATTTCTTATCAGTCACCCACGTCAAGTATCATCGTCTGTTAGGAACGTTAATAGAAATGCCCAACTATGTATTCCTGTTCTGTCTTTCACTGTTGTTCTTTTTATTTCCCATAAGGTTCTTTTTCTCCAAATTCTCTGTATCTCAATGTTCGGCGAGATCTAAGGAAGCTAAAATTAAGTATATTTTCCTCTAATTTATACTGAGGACTTTTTTGCATCCTACTCTATGACCTACGAGAATCCCATTCATGGACGTGGGAGAGTTTGAACATTACATTTCTCTAAATCTTTGTATTAGGCATTGAAATCCTGACAATAGAATGGAATTTCATAACAGAACCACAGTGAGATATTTCATTATAAGTGGAATTTCCGACTTGCCTGAGTTTCAGGTTCCGATATTCCTTCTGGTTCTCTTCATTTATCTCCTCACCCTTGGTGGCAACTTGATCATATTTCTCTTGGTGTGTGTGGATCGTCGTCTTCACACCCCCATGTACTTTTTCCTGGGAAACCTGTCCGTCCTCGACATGCTGTCGTCTACTGTTTCTCTACACAATGTCCTTGTTATCTTTATAATAAGGGACAGCAGAGTGTCGTACCACGCCTGCATAGCCCAGATGTATATTTACGGATGTTTAATCTGTGATGAGCTGTTGTTTCTTACAGCCATGAGTTACGACCGATATGTGGCCATCTGTAACCCTTTGCATTACCATATGACCATGAATAACAGGGTTCTCTGTCTCCTGGCCTTGTGCTGCTGGTCTGTTGGGTTCCTAGAAGTAATACCTTATGTTCTATTATTGTCAGGTCTCACATGTTACAAATCCAATGTAATAAACCACTTTTTCTGTGACCTTGTACCTCTAATGAAGCTCTCTTGCAGTGACACTACTAGCCTGGAAATCCTGTGCCTCACAGAAGGATTTCTTCTAATTAGCTTCACCCCATTCCTCCTCACTTCCATCTCTTACTTCTTTATTGTTCTTACTATATTGAAGATTCGAACCAACACCGGCAGGAGGAAAACCTTCTACACCTGTTCCTCCCACCTCACTGTCTTCGTCTTGCTCTATGTGACCCTCTTCTCTCAATACCTAAAACCAACCTCCACAGACACCGGAGAGTACAATAAATTCTTTTCGTTTTTTAACACCGCTCTCATTCCCATGCTAAATCCTCTGATTTACAGCTTGAAAAATAAAGACGTGAAGGCAGCGTTAGTGCAGAGGCTGACATGTGCACACGTCACTAATTAATGTCAATGCTGAGTGAGAGCCCGTGGTTGTACCTCAGATTTAATCTTGTTATATTTTAAATCTCAAATAATTTATTTTTAATGAGGATTTTGTGTGCACATTTTTAATAACAAAAAATATTATTACGCAAGTTTAAAAGTGTAAGTCCAGAGACTGAACACATCGGCCCTGAATTTCACAATTTTTAATAAAAATTTATTTATATGAAAGGTTTAAAAGTCTGAGTCCAGAGATCGAACACATTTGAGCAGAATTTCTACATTTTTGATACTAAAAATATTAGCCCTATAGAAGGCCATCATTTCTTCTATTCATAGAACGCCGAATTGCACTGAAATTCCAGTAAAAATATTTAATTTTTGGTGTTTCAATTCAATAGGTTGAAACAGGTGAATCCCATAGGATTTAATCTAAAAATATATCTTTTTAAAACATATATAAAGACTATTAATTCTATACATTTTTTGCAACAACCCCTTTTAATATTTTATTTTTGTTATTTTCTAAAAGACCAATTTTGTAATTCTTGTATTTATTAGACGACATTTTTAATTTCCTTATACTTAAAAAAATAATTTTTGTATTATTTTAATAAACCTTTTTATTATTTTTTATAGGACATTTTTTTAATTATTTAGACACATTTTTATTGATTTAACCTCCTATAATATGAAATTCGCCAATGCCGGTTTGACGCAATTTGGCAAAATTCAGTGTGAATAGACCCTATTGCATTAAATATTTGTATAGAGATCACGGAGTTAAGGGTAAGCTGTGTACAGGATCTTCAGGGTTTTTCTTGGCCCCAGAGGGCAAATTCCCAAATTAGCTCAAAAATTATTAATATGCTTCTTGGGCTAGATTAAATGAGTCAGGATTTGAGAGCCTTCAACAGGTCAGTGCAGTTTATATCCTTTTATTGCTCCTTACCGGGTAATTAAGAAGACAAGGAATAAAACAGATGATTATAGTTGTAAACTGATAATTTTCTAAAACGTCTATGAGGAAGTTGGAAATTTTTAAGTCAAAATCTGGATCAAAGCTCATTTTTCTAAATGTTCCAAATGGTAATATTTTTCTCTTATATTCTTTTTTTCTCAGTTATTTTTACTGTTTAGTTTTTTTAGTGTTTTTTTTAGATTATTTTTATTCATACTGTCCACCGGCTGGGTGGAGTAGAGGTAACATCACTGTTTTGCGTGGAGAGACTGTGGAGACACAGATTCGAATCCCGGCAAGAGCACCTCTCCAGTAAGTGTCCTTGGGCAAGACACCTAACGGTACATTCTCGCACCCAAGACATACTTAAAAATGAGAGAAACCTCAATGTATCCTTCCCGGTAAAATCCTTACTCAAAAAAAATAAATAAATAAATATATATATATATATATATATACATAAATCACGAGTATAGCAGTACGTAGTGATACCTTTTTTATTGGACTAACGTTACATTTAAAAGACAAGCTTTCAAGAGAATACCTCTCTTCCTCAGGTCTGGATGCTTACTGATCAGTTCCTATAATTGAATATTAGGACATAAGGGTCACATGGGTGGGGGTAGTGGATGTCGTAAAAAGTGAGGTCAAATGGTGTGTTTAAAAATGGGAAAATAAACGCATGAGGGATCTTGGCCCATAATAAAACAACAGAGATAAGATCATACAACCTAGAATGAAAAATGGAGAAAAAAAAAAGGAAAAAGAAAAAAACAAAACATGAGCCAGAATTAGATTGTTATGTGACGTTATGATAATGAGCTAAAAACCCAGAATCGACAATGAGTCCAGCATTTATAGTGTTAAAATTTGTGTTAATTTTCATTTCATATGTTTTGCTTTCACGGTGGTCTTTAAAATGTCCTTTGAGGATTTTAATTTTGAGGATTTGGATGGAGTGGCCTATTAGATTGAAGTGATGTCCCACTGAGGTACAATATATATTTTCCTGGTGATTCTTATACATAATCCCAAATAAATGCCACTCTTCTTGCAAAAAATACATGAAAAGTTATGCCCAGTGCAAACGGTCCTCGTAATTCTTTTAAGAGAGTGATTTGGACTCACTCAAGGTCTTCATAAAACAAATATATTTTATTATAAATCCATTAAAAACCAAACATTTTGGTTCATACAAGAACCTTTTTCAAGGAGTCGGATACATTAAATGGACACAATATATGACAAAAATTAGATTAGTGAGTTATTTTGTTTTTTGTTAAATATTGTGTGATTTTAATGTATTTGGTTTCTTGAATAAGGCTCTTGTATGAGCCAAAAAATCTGATTTTCAAAAGATTTATAAAAAAGTATATTTGTTTTATGAAGACCTTGAGTGCGTCTACATCAACAGCATTATAAATTTATTTAAAATTTACATTTATTTGAGATTTTTTGATGCACCTTCAGGTTTTCCGGCCAAATTACTGAATATCTTTGCTCCATTAAAGTCAGTTCAGTGATTTTATCTTTCACACAGTCTATCCTCTGCACACTGAGTCCTAACCAAAAAAATATATTGGTAAGCACCAGAATTTAAGTTGCAGGACAGATTATTTTCATTTTAAATAACGCTGCAGGAACAGACAGATTGATAGCCGATCGCTATTACATGTGGTCAGGAAGAACTTTTTTACTTCTGACACCTAGCTAGGGGATGTCCAAGTTGCTACACCTTCCTCTGGACTAGTAGATGATAAGGAGAGTATCTTCTGGGCATATTTTTTTTATTAGATTTTTACATTTTTAAGTTAAAAAATAAATTAATATTTAAATAATAAGGTCTCGTTTTAATCCTATTGTTCGTTTTTCATTAAAAAAAATCAGGTGTTTTGGATAATAATAGGCTGATTCAGTAGCAAGAAAAGCTTGTTCAGAGCTGAAATTTGAAAAATTATGCTGGTCGGACAGAAAGCTGGCTGGTAAAATTACTGTAAAAGCTTATTTTCTGCCAGTATCATAAAGATTTTTGCATTTAAACATGGCTCTAAGAAAACTCTAATGTTTAAAACAATTATTTTGGCCATTCCCTCCATTTCTCTGCTTGAAAATGCTTTTATCTGCACTTTTCAGCAGTTGTAATTTTTTCAAAGACCGTCATAACGATAAATTTGAATTATTTTGTGAGAAAATATTTTACCAGAAAGGAAACATTGAGATTTCTTTCGTTTTCAAGTATGACCTGGGTGGCGAGTATGTACCGTTAGGTGTCTTGCCCAAGGACACTTACTGGAGAGGTACTAATGCCGGGATTCGAACCGGTATCTCCACGGTCTCTACAGTCATAGAGCAGTTATGTTACCGCTACTCCTTCCAGCCGGTTCTACTCCATCAAGCTGGAATCGATAAAGCCGAATTTCCATTGAAAGTACAACCATGAGAGCCAACATCTGAGCCCGATTTTTATCAGGAATTAATATTAGGGATGTCCAATTTGTTTCCTTCTGAATTGAATTTCATACGAAATCAAGCATTTTCGTTCTTTCGGGAGCAATTCCGAAATGAAATATCGGCCACCCGAAATTACAAACTCCCGAATCAAAGTTTCAACATAAAAAAAATAATTTCATTATGAGACCTAAATGAATTAAAATGGACCGCAAATCATACGAAATGCTGAAAAAACGGAACAAAACGATCAAAAATGCATGCAGCTTGATTATTTTCTTACAGTCTATGTGCTTTCAGCAAGTTTTCAGTTTCACTTGTGAAAATAGATTGATAACATGTTCCACTTTTCAGGTACTGTCCAAGGACTGAAAGGTAGAAAATGTTATCAATCTATTTCACAAGTGGAACTGTCCAAGGTCTGACCCAATGTAATGTAATGTATCTTGCTGAAAGCACACAGACTGTAAGAAAATAATCCAGCTGCATTCGTTCAGCAAAGAAAAACAGACCTCATAATTACATTTAAAATAATTAGGAAACCTAAACCTTCACCTAAAAATTCCCGAAAAATGCCCAAATAATCCTAACAAATAAATAAATGCAGACACTTCTTGCTGTAAGTAAAAAAAATAAATGCTTTAAGATATATTTAATAAAAACGGGGATTTTTTTAACATTGAAAGCTATTGTCAAGAAAAGGCTAGTCTCTTTTAAATTACTTAGGAAACCTAAAGATTAACCCAGAAATTCCCAAAAAATGCCAAAATAATACTAACAATTAAATAAATGCACACACCTCTTGCAATAAGTGAAAAAAATATACAGTTTAATAAATATTTATTAATATATTACTCACAAAAACGGGAAAACTAAATCAACAAAATAACCCATTGAAACAGACTACGGAATCGACCCGAATTGACGAAACGAAACAAAATGAAAACCTGCCGAAACAACCCGAAATGAAAAAAAAAACAGGCCAAAAAAACAACTAACCGAACTGAAAATAAAACGGCGTGCGCATCCCTAATTAATATGCCGGTAAATTCGAATTTGTATCTCCGGAACCGAAACATAGCTGAAATGCAGCTGAAAAAAGGGCTAATTTCAGCAACTGTGCAGAATTAAATCAAGCCCCAAATGTTTTACATAGGTACGTTCTATTTATTTATTTGCTATTAAGACATTAGCTGCTTTTTAAATCTAGCACAAAGTTGTAGTTAGTTGCCGAATATGATATGAAATGAAGTGTTGTCGTCTGTAAGGAATGTTAGTAAATGCCTTGTTAAGACAACTATGTATTCCTTTTCTGTCTTTCGTTGGTGTCTTACCTTCTTTTAATTTCTCAAAAGGTTCTTTGTCTCTAAATTCTCTGTATCTCAATGATCGGAGAAATCCAAGGAAGTAAAATAATGTATACATACACAGGAATTTTTTGTAGCACCTGGGTATTTTTTGAGTCTGCATCCTACTCTACAACCTACTAGAAACACATTTCTGGCCTTGGGACAGTTTGATTATTAATTTCTCTAAATCTGTGTATTAGGCATTGAAATATAGAAAAAAGAATGACATTTTTTAACCAAACCACTGTGAGATATTTTTTTATAAGTGGAATTTTCGACTTGCCTAAGCTCCAGGCTCCGATCTTCCTACTAGTCCTCTTCATTTATCTCCTCACCCTTGGTGGCAACTTGACCATCTTTCTCTTGGTGTGTCTGAATCGTCATCTCCACATCCCCATGTACTTCTTCCTGGGCAACCTGTCCGTCCTGGACATACTGTCGTCTACTGTTTCTCTACATAATATCCTTGTTATCTTTATAATAAGGGACAGCCGAATTTCGTACAATGCCTGCATAGCCCAGATGTATATTTACGGATCTTTAATTTGCAATGAGTTGTTGCTTCTTACGGCCATGAGTTACGACCGATATGTGGCCATCTGTAACCCCATGCATTACCATATGACCATGAATAACAGGGTTCTCTGTCTCCTGGCCTTGTGCTGCTGGTTTGTTGGATTCCTAGAAGCAATACCTTATGTTCTATTATTGTCAGGTCTCACATGTTATAAATCCAAGGTAATAAACCATTTTTTCTGTGACTTTGTACCTCTAATAAAGCTCTCTTGCAGTGACACCTCACATCTGGAAATCCTGTGCCTCACAGAAGGACTTTTTCTAATTGGCTTCACGCCATTCCTCCTCATTCCATCTCTTATGTCTTTATTGTTCTTACTATATTAAAGATACAGACCAACGCTGGGAGGAGGAAAACCTTCTACACCTGTTCTTCCCACCTCACCATCTTCATCTTGCTCTATACGACCCTCTACTCTCAATACCTGATGCCAACCTCTACAGACAACAGAGAGTACAATAAATTCTTTTCGTTTTTTAACACCGCTCTCATCCCCATGCTAAATCCTCTGATTTACAGCTTGAAAAATAAAGACGTGAAGGCAGCATTAGTGCAGAGACTGACATGTGTACACGTCACTGTTTAATGTCAACGTTGCATGAGACCCCATGGCTGTACCTCAGTTTTTATCTTGCTATTTTTTAAATCTCAAATTATTAATTTTCAATGAGGATTTTGTGTGCACGTTTTTAATAACAAAAATATTAATACGCATGATTTAAAAGTGTGAGTCCAGAGATTGAATACATTTGAGCAGAATTTCACAATTTTAATAATAAAAATATCTACACGCAAGGTTTAAAAGTCCGAGCCCAGGGATTGCGCACATTTGAGCGGAATTTCACAATTTTTGTAATAATAAAAATATTCAAACTCAAGGTTTAAATTGTAAGTCAAGACAAAGAGCACATTTAAGCTGAATTTCAAAAGTTATAATAAAAATATTCATATGCAAGTTTTAAAAGTTTGAGTCCAGGAAATGAGCACATTTAAGCAGAATTTCAAAAATTGTAATATTAAAAATATTCAAACGCAATGTTTAAAAGTCATAGTCCATAGAATGAGCATATTTGAGCAGAATTTCACAATTTTAAATAATAAAAATATTTAAGGTTTAAAAGTTCGAGTCCAGAAAATGAACAAATTTGAGCAGAATTTGACAATTCTTTTTCTTACAACAACATTATGCTCCCCTGTATCCTAGAATAGTTCCCTGTGTTAAAATAGTCTGAAAATGTATCAGCAAATGAAGTTTGAAGAGTTGCCTCATACTAAAGTGATAATACCATCAGGACTAGAGTTACAATTAGGTAAAGTAGGCATTTGCTTTGCTCTATAAAACTCAAAAAATGAATTTTCTTTCTTTTACACAGAAATGTGTAAAGGAAACTGAAATTTAAAAAATAATGAAAACATTTTTTAAAATCAACTAAAACATTTCTCTTTATGAAAAAAATTTGTAAAGAATTACTGAATTAGCAGCAGTTCGTACTGTTTTAGCACCACATCTCTCATGCTCTTCGTGCCAAATCCTTAGATGCAGTTTCTGTCACCCATTTGCTATCAATAAAACAAAATTCCTTTTTTTACTCCTGAATTAAACCAAATTGACTATTTTCTATATTGCGGAATCAGCTGTTGGTTTGAGGATCAATAATTTAATATTTATTATTATTATTATCGGCATTTATATGGTGCCAACAGTTTCCACAATGGTTTACAATAACCAATGGGGACTGAGACAAAACTAAGACAAAGACTGGAACAGAAACAAGAGGTATAGTGGGCCCTGCTCGGATGAGTTTACAATCTAGAGGGATTGGGGTGGAGGAAGAAAATTTGAGTTTTATTGGTCATCAGGATCACTAGCCCCAGTGACTCAGGCATGATGAGAACATGGAAAGGGTCTCAATTATGATGTGGATGTAGGTGAGGAGAGGGATAGGTCGGCATCAGTAATGTGGTATGGTAATCTGAAGAGATGGGTTTCGAGCAATTTTTTCAAGTCCTGAAGATAAGGAGGTGAGACTGATAGGACGCTGGCCAGGCTCACTGGCTGGGTGCCGAGTGATATTGATCCCCCAGGGGTGGCCGAGGGGCAGGTGGGGCACGACACAATGACGAGGCACTGCCAAGTTTAAAGCCAGCCTGCACAGGCAGACTCATTGCCCTGATGTGGTTCTCATATCCCTCAGTGCTTTCTTTTGATTTTTGACTGCTCTGTGTATTTGATCCTGACTATCCCTGGTGAACCCGATCTGTGTACTGACTTGGCTATTCCGGATGAACCCGTTCTGTGTACCGATTTAGCTATTCTTAACGAACCCGCTTTGTGTACCAACCTGGCTATTCCTGACAATTTTGCTCTGTGTACCGACTTGGCTATTCCTAACGAACCCGCTTTGTGTACCAACCTGGCTATCCCTGACAAACCCACACTGTGTAGCGATATCGGCATACGGCTGACTACCTCTCCTGGTACTAAGACCCCTGTAATCGCAACCAAGTATCTCATTAAATTTTGGTATCTGTTAATCCTTGCTGGGTAAGTGCCATTCTGTTCACTGAATATAGTTAGCTTTACCGACCACCTATGGATCAGAGGGGTAGATATAATACTGTGTATAGGAACAAGCATTATAGACCCAAGGGGGATTCGTGACAGTTATGTGACATCTGATTTTCTTGTCTACTACTGAGCAATGTTATCTTTGATGACTAATAATTTCCGTCAAGGACTTATTCAAGCACTACAGAACTTGTAGTGCTTTATAAATACTGTAACTGTAGCTGTCAAATAAATTTTATTTATTGACTAAAACTGAGAGAAAATCCACTGACATTTTAATCGACTAATAAAAACTAGACTAAAATGTTAGGGAGGTGTTATCTGGGAAGAGATCCAATCAGAACTAATCTCATGTAAGAGAAAAATGATGAGTTTTCTATGTTCAGATAAGAGGTTACTCCAGGAGGATGTAATGAGGGCAAAAATTCAAGATAAATTCTTAAATAATGCGGAATAGACTTTAAACCCATTAGATTTTATTTAACTCTACTCAAGATCTAGTCGAATAAAACTAAAACAATTCAGACGACTAAAATAAGACTAAAACTAAATGGCATTTTAGTCAGAAAACTATGACTAAAACTAAATTAAAATTTGCTGTCAAAATTAACATTGCTGCTATGTTATTCTACACTTATTGAAAATCTTTCCCTACTCCATCATAACCACAACAGAACAGCCAACGTCATTTTCGTTTCCCTTCAAAGATTTTAACAACTTTTATTACCATCATTATTATTATTATTAATGATTAAGAAGTCATTTTCAATAATTGGTCTCCTGAGATGTTAATTCCTGTAAGTGCGTCCCTCCGGACAATCTAGAAATAAATAAAACTTGGGTTTGAAGGTACGAGAGAAAATACACAAAGTATGACGTTTATCAGGTAAGCAGGAAATTAACATTAGATAAATGTTAGATTGTGTATTTTATGCCATTCCTTCAGCTCTGAACAATTAATTGTGACAGATTAGGTGTAGTTCTCTCGTCTCAGGGGTCTTTCTCCTACCGTGGGGTCTTTCCACCACTGCAAGGTCTTCTAGGGAATGGAATGCGCACACAGTTTAGAAGCTCTGGCTATTTACCTCCTCACATGCAAATTATAGTTTATCTTCATAGAAACAAACAGAACAAAAAACCTGACCGACTAGGCCGTGCCAGTGCACAAAAATCCAAGCCATCAAGTCTCCATGACCGACATGCACAAACATGATATAAAAAGCAGACAAAGTTAATTTTACCACGTTTGTCCATTAGTCTTGGACCTTTGAGACAATTTGCCTCAACCTTGTTTTGTAGATCTGAAGGAACTCATTAAGAGTAAACTGTGAACCCAAGTTTTACACCAGTTGTTAGTCTAGAAAGTTATATTACGCTTAGCATACATTTTTTTATTAATAGATCTGTAATGGCACTGTTACGTATTCAGAGATGAAACAGCCATCTGTTCCATCCACTATTCTCCACATGGAGAGGGTTAGATGTTAAATAAACACGTTGCAGATAATCTGTCGTAAAATTAAGAACAGAAAAACAGATTCCTTAATTGTTGTGTATTTTTTAAATAGAAAACTTTGAAAATTCAATTTTATGCTTAAATTGTAAATTGAAAACTTAGAAAATTTAGTTTTACATTTATACTTAAAATTAAAACTTTGACATTTTACTTTATATGCTTAAATTTAAAATTGAAAACCTTGATAATTGGGTTCAACATTTAAATTTAAAATTGAATATCATGATAATTTAATTTCATCCTTACATTTAAAATTTAAAGATTTTAAATTGTAGTTCTACATTTTAATTTAGCATTAGAAATGTTGACTATTTAATTTTACATCTAATTTTTAAATTAAAAAGTGAGTTTATTTAAAATTGTCTACATTAAAAAGGAAAGTGATGACATAAAAACAAATGTATAGTTAGTATCTGTGGCTACTATTTCATATTTCTGTTACTATTTATATTTTGGAGTGTGTTTTGAAGTATTTTGAAATATAATGCATTTGCACGTCTAGTATCCCTAATTCAAAATGCCAAAATCCAAATTGATCCGAAATTCAAAAATCTTTTGAATACCAACATGACACCAAAAGTGGAAAATCCCATCCCCTGATCTCATGTGATGGGAAATAAAATTATTATAAGTGTTGTATAAAATGCCCTTGAGGACATTCCCAAGATATCTCATTATTATAAGCAAATATTCCTAAATCTCAAAAAAATCCCAAATCCAAAACACTTTTGCTCTCAAGCATTAAAAATTATTTTACAAAAAAAACAGTTTTCTGGCAATGTTTTTTTGGAAAATTACTTGGTAGTGAAGGGAATAAGGGTAATTCTACCTAATTGGGTTGTTTATTGTTACATATCGATATTAGCCATACTTTATAGTTTATCAATGTGTGAGGATCATTCTTTGATTTCTTGGACCACCCAGGTCACTTCTAACTCACTACATGGAGCAGCTAAATCACACCAAAGTGGCGTATTTCATGATTAAGGGAATTTCTGAAGACCCTAAGCTACAGCTTCCAGTCTTCCTTCTTGTACTACTCCTTTATCTCACCACCCTTGGAGGAAATGCGACCATACTATTCCTGGTCTGCCTGGACCAGCACCTTCACACTCCGATGTACTTTTTCCTGGCCAATCTGTCTGTCTTGGACATGTCTGCTGCCACGGTTGTTCTACATAAAATCCTGCTTTCGTTTATAACAGGCAACAGAGCTATGCCATACGTCTCTTGCATTACACAGATGTATTTTTTTGGAGGCTTTGTCAACGTTGAGTTACTTATCCTGACGGCCATGAGCTATGACCGTTATGTCGCCATCTGTAATCCCCTCCGATATATTATCGTTATGAATCACCAAATTTGTACTCTATTGGCTCTTGTATGTTGGAATTTAAGCTTTTTAGAACTTTTGCCTACTTTTGTCCTATTGCCACAATTTACTTGCTTCAAGTCCAATGTAATTAATCACTTTTTCTGCGATTTCTTTGCTGTATTGAAACTTTTTTGCAGTGACATATCACTTTTGGAGACCATATTTTTTTATGAGGGGGTATTCCTTTTTGCTCTAACCCCATTTCTGCTCACCTTTACCTCTTACGTTTTTATTATTGTCACTATCCTGAGGATCAGCTCCAGCACTGGGAGACGTAAAGCATTTTACACGTGTTCCTCACATCTCACAGTCGTCGCCTTGCTCTACACGACCCTTTCCCTCCAGTATCTGAGACCCGTCACTGAGGACAGCCTGGACTACAATAAATTCCTGGCTCTGTTCAACACGGCACTGGTCCCTGTATTAAACCCTGTGATTTACAGCTTGAAAAATAAAGATGTGAAGTCGGCTCTGCAAAGGAAGTTGATATTTATAGAATATTCTTAAAAATATTTTCAACAATTAAGTAATTATTGAAGCTCAGTTGTATTATGATGTAATAATATCCACAATTTATCTGATCACTGAAATACATAATAATTCATAGTTGGAATATTTAGTCTCTGTTGGAAAATGTATTAATATTTCATCGGTCAGAGTTCCCCCCTCTGCTGGTCCCTCCATTGGCTTCCTGTACCCTTCTGGATTTGATGACATCTTCTTAATCAAAGCCCTCAACAACGCAACCCCTCCTTCATGTCTTCATTACTCCGCAAGCACGTTCCTTCTAGATCACTCCGGTCAACAGACGACCTCCACCTGTCCTCTGTCTCCATCCGCACTGCCATCTCTCATCTCTGAGACTTCTCAAGGGCAGCTTCAGTCCTGTGGAATGACCTACCTCATCCTTTTACTCTACCCTAATCTTCAGGCCTTCAAGAAAAGAAACAATTCCAATGTCTTCAGATCAGCGTACTTCATTACTGATGCTGACCTATCCCATTCGTTGACTATGCCAACATCATAATAGAGACCCCTTCTATGTCCCCACCGTTTCTTTAACACTAGTGCTTGTGTTCCTGACGACCAATAAAACTCCTCTTGTCTTCCTTCACCCCATCTCCTCTTGACTGTAAACTTCTCTGAGCTGGGCCCTCTACACCTTTGTCTCTGTTCCTATGTTTGTTTAATATTGTCTCGTGCCCATTGGTTATTGTAAAGGGCTTTGAAACTGTTGGCGCCATAAATGATGATAATGATGATAATAATAATAATATTTTCAGTAATTTCCTGAATACGTTTGCATCTCACATATTGACAATGAATGACTGAATATTTCTCCACATTAACTAAAGTATGAATTGCTATCTTTCCATTATATTTGTGAAGCACCAAATTATATTCTACAGGGTAAGTGTCACATTCAGCCACAATGGCGGTACCCGGCATGCGCCAAGTAGGGCTCTGGTACGAGTAAAAGCCCCTATATGCAGAGATGCAGGGCACAATAACCTTAGATACGTGAATATAAACACAGGGGAACTGGGGACCTCTGCACGGCTATACCAAAGGAGCCCTATACTGATAGATTGGTCCTTAGAGTGGCCGAATCTGCACTAATAGAAAAAGGTTACCTAGTAGCTGTACAGAGTCCCAGGGTGTACACAGAATACCTGAAGGAGTTATACTCCACAACCTGCAGGGAAGGACTTCAATCACAAAAGTCGTGGTCAGCAGGGACAAACAACAAAACAATAAATCAATATGCATGGTACAGACAAGGATATCCAATAGATTAGTCAGTGAGTAAGCCAGGAGTCAAAACCAGAATGTTTACCTTATACAAGCAGAAAATCCATTAGCCAGGCCAGAGGGTCAAAACCATATAATCAGTCAGAACATGAAACAAACAAAAGAGAAACACTTGAACTGATTACATGTAAAACACTGGACATGAACTGGAACCTAGGGTAACTAAAGAAACAACGGACAGATCAAAGAAATAAGGTAAACAATAAAACATAGACTAGACCAGACAGAACAGCAGGGAGCTCTCATGAACATGAAGTCAGCAGCAAACAAAGACTGAAAATGAACCAGATGCAAGAGTCTGGTGATATGGACCCATGGCTTTATATAAAGAAGTAATCAGCCCATATCACCAACAGAAGCTAAACGAGCAACTGAAACTAGCAGACACATTAACCCCTGAGCTGCATCTCAGAGAAAGCAGCCTAGGGAAACACATAGGAACTGTGATAAAGTACACGGTATGGTCTGTGACGGGGTGTATATTACCTCTAAACTATATAAGGAGGGATATGATATTTAGCTCCAGGGGGAGCATTTGTGTTATATATGGAAGCCCAAGAGGTTCTTTTACTCTCCACACACTGTTCAGCTGGAAGTAATTTAGCAGCAGTGAAAAGAAATCACTGCCTGCTTTTTCACTCTGAGGGAGGTGCCCGTGGTGGAGAGGAGCAAAGTGTTTTGGTTCCTGGCTGAAGCTTGATTGCTGACATAACAGTTCTAAGGTTGGTGAAAACCTATGTTTGTTTAGTTTAGAAGAGAAGCCTGATAGTAAGGGACCTTTAAGTGAGTCAGCGCTCAAAGGAGCTAGAGTTTGTTTTTTAGGGACGTGTTTGTTTTGTTTTGAATGCTGACACTGCTGTCTGCTAAACAGCAGTTAATTCAATAAAGGACTTGTTTATGAAGTCCCAAGAGGACCGTGCTTTCTTAAGGATATAACACCCAAGGCGGGTACAAGGATTACAGAACCAAGACATGAGGAATACAGAGGGCAGGGAGACAGGGCTGGAACATAGAAAACGTGACAGTAAGGTTTTTTAAGAGAAATCATGTAGACAGGGAGTGGTACATGAAATGGGAGTGGGGCATACATAAAATAAAATGGGAATAGGGAATACATCAAACTAAGTGGGAAACGTGGTACAATTCAAACTAACCTCTTCACTAACGAGATCATGATATCTCGGGTTTCAAAGGCACTATCTGGTGCCCCAATATTGAGATATCTCAATCTGCTGATCTGCAGCCCAAAAGCAAATGCATTTCATTTGCTTTTGGGCTGCAGAAGGTGCCCCTGAAGTTTTAGCCCTGTGGGCATAATGCCCAAAGAGCTAAAACTGTAAAATCGGCAGCTGAATGCTGTGAAATATCCTGCTTTCAGCAGCTGTCAGCAGCAGATGCAGGAGTTAAAAAAATAGACCTGCAGCTCAATCCTCTGCAATTCAATTTGGCAGTAGATGGCACCATCTAGTGGCCAAATAGGTTATTTACAGTGATAGCTATGTATTACTGTAACATTAATTAAAAATGATTTTTCAAAAAAACACTGGTTTCTGACAATGTTTTTTTTAAAATTGCTTGGTAGTGAAGGGGTTAAGTGGGAATGAAGACATAAATAAAGAGGAATGGAGGCATGCTTAAAGTGAAATGGGATTGGGTCACAAATCAGACGCAAGACTTTCTCAATCTATGTAACTGAGTAAGTATATATACAGTGTAGAGATTAATTTAACCCCTTCACTACCAAGTGATTTTCCAAAAAAACATTGCCAGAAACCAGTGTTTTTTGTGCAATCATTTTTAATTAACCACTTCGATGCTGAGGACGCGCTCAGCGCGTCCTCAGCATTCCCGCTGGTATGCGGAGGATGCGCTGAGCGCGTCCTCCCATTGGGGTCAGCGTTCAGCCGGGTTCCGGACGATCGCTGGCCCCCCCAGTGCGGGCTGACATCCTGGATGTCAGCCGCACATCCGGGACCACAGCCGCCGGAATTAGGTGTCATCGCGGCAGCGCGATGACACCCAATTCAGGCGCCCCCCCCGCATGTGCGGAGGAGGCGCCTGAAAGGGAGGGGGGGAGGTCCTTCGGACCTCTCTCCCTCCCGATCGGCGGCTCTGCGGGGGTTAACCCAGGCATCATTTGGAAGGGCACAGCCTGCCCTTCCAAATGATGCCTGGCATTAACCCCTGGGGAGCTGGATTGCGAATCGGTGCTGAAAAGCGCCGGTTCGCGATCCTTTCCCGGAGCTGGCCGACATCTTGGATGTCGGCCAAGCCTCCGGGAACTCCCCCTGAAGACTGGCGTCATCGTGCGTAGCACGATGACGCCAGTCCTGGACTTAACCCTTAACTGCCACCAACGGTGGAGATAGGGAGTTCATTGGAACTCCCTATCTCCTGATCCGTGGCAGTTAGGGGTTAAATTTTGGTATGGTTGGATAGGCCAGAGCATGGCCGTTCCAACGATACCAAACATGAAAGTAAAAATGTTGTAAAAAAAAAAGAAAAAGAAAAAAAAAAAAAAAGAAAAATAAAATAAAAAAAAAAAAAAAAAAAATTATAAAAAAAAATAGACACTTTTTTTTTATTTTTTTTGGTTTGTTAATGCAGCAATATTGTTCCCATTTCAATTATAATGTGAACAATGATGCTGCACTAATGATTTTTGTATGCGGTGCGTTTGTTAAAAATAGTGTAATTTTCCCCAAAAAAAAATGTAACGAGACCCCATCTCTAATTTTTTTAACAAGCGCACCCCATACAAAATATAACCGCAATTGCTCGCATGTTAAAATGTGAAAAAAACACTTTACACATTGTAAATTATTGAAAATACATATTTTATTGCATTTTTTGTTATAATATACAGACATGACATAACGTATACATATAATAATGACATATTATGAATCTACCGAGTCTGACGGAAAGAACGATATATAATATGTCTGGGTCATATACTAAAATAAGCCTTCAAAACACGTTTAAACATGATGAGCAAAACCGGTAAAAATGACCTCAGCACAGGGGCGGGAAAAGCCTCAGCAGCGAAAGGGTTAATTATATAGTAATAAATAGTTATTACTTTAAATAACCTATTTGGCCAGTAGATGGCCCCATCTACTGCCAAATTGAGTTACAGAGGCTTGAGCATTAGGTCTATTTTTTTCCCTGCATCGGCTGCTGAAAGCCTGATATTTCAGAGCATTCAGTAGCTGATTTTACAGTTTTATCTCTCTGGGCATTATGTCCAAAGGCCTAAAACTATGGGGGCACCTTCTGCAGCCCAAAAGCAAATAAAATTCATTGCAGCAAACAAATTTCATTTGCTTTTGAGCTGCAGATCAGCAGATCTGGATATTTCAATATCGGGCATCGGATGGTGCCTTTTGAAGCCTGAGATATCTCGATCTTGGTAGTGAAGGGGTTAAGAGAGAAACAGACCATAACATTATAAATCCCCTTGTTGAATTGATCACGATTTACTCAATGGTTTCCATTAACCCCTTAATGACCGCTGACGTACCATGTACGTCCTGCCCACGGGTCTCCCTTAGACCCGCAGACGTTCATAGTACATCAGCGGCTCCTAACCTCCCTCCCGCCCTATACTTACCTTCCTCGCTGGCTCCAAAGGAGTTCTGGCAGGGAGGAAGCCTGCCCCTCTGCTTTAGAGGGGCTGGCGAGCACGATGATGTCACCACGCTGCATGGTGATGTCATCGACAGGTGCCCCCCTGGTGCCTGCATTGAAAACCAGGAAGTGGAGGGGTTGCTCCTTTGGAGCCCTCTATCTCTCCAACCATGGCAGCTAGAAACTTACTTTTTACACCGTTGGAAAGGAGAGAGTCTCCACTTTTCAGAAGTGTATAAACATGGAGGAGGCTGACATCTTGGATGTTAGCCAGGCCTCCTGGTCACCCCCCACCCACTGACATGCCCACCATATGTGTGAGGATATCAGTGGGCCAGTTAACCGCCTAGCTGCCAAGGGGAGATAGGGGGATCCAGCTAGAGGGTCATGTTGGACATCATTGGAAAGGCCTGATCATGGCCTTTCCAATGATACCAAACATGACTAGGTTTGGTGTAAAAAAAAAGCTAAAACAAAAATTTAAATAAAAATAAATTTAATTTTTTTTTAAAAAAAAAGTTGTTTTTTTTGTAAAACATTTTTGTCTGGGGAGGTTAGATAAAAAGGACCTAGGCTGTCATCTAAAAATAATGAGCATAAAACAGTCAGAAAGAGCTCAGGGCACATATTTATTTATTTATTTATAAAGGATTTTACGAGGAAGGATAGATTGAGATTTCTCTCGTTTTCAAGTATGTCCTGGGTTCAAGAACATTGCTACAGAAATAACATAGGTGAAGTGGCTCGGCAGTGAAGGGGTTAAAAAGCAGAAACATGTAAAAATTGGGTTTTTCTATTCTCGGGACAAAATTTTGAAACTATTTAGCCGGGGTCTTTTTTGGCGGTTGTAGATTTTGGGGATTAAATTACGAAAAAGTGTGTTTTTACCATTTTTTTCATCATATTTCATATTTTTATTATAGTAAATTATAGGACATTATGGAAATAATGGTATTTTTAGAAAGTCCGTTTAATGGTGGGAAAAACGGTGTATAATATGTGTGGGTTGCATAAACGGTAAGGCTAGGGTCAGACGAGCGCAGTGTTAACGTCCGTGTTGCCCGCACATAAGTACGTCCGTGATAGCATACAATTGTGTTAAATGGAGCCTCACACACGAAGTACGTCCGCACAGAAGTGCGGAGGCTGATGGACGCTGCAAACGGACGCAGGTTAGGCAAGAACGTAATACTGCTAGAACGGACGTGCGGAGTGCGCCACGTCCACAACGTCCGCATAGCTTTGTGTGTGAGTGATGGAACGTGGTCAGACAGACTGCATTTATACATCCAGCATTTTTGACGGACAGAATGTTTTTTTCATTGTAATTTATTTTCCATGCTACATCAGTCAAAAAATACGTCAGTGAAAAAAAAGGACTGTGTGGCCACTACCTTGTAGTCAGTCAGTAAGTACGTCCGTACTGCACGGACGCACAGTCCGTAGAAAATGCGCTCATCTGACCCTAGCCTAAGAGGAAAATTTGACCTAAACACGAACAGCGCAGAAACGTAAAAACAGCTGCGGTCACTAAAGGACAGATTTGTGTAAAACCGCCCGGTCACTAAGGGGTTAATATTAAATGTACATCACCATTAACATACCCGCTAACTGAAGGTTTACGTTATTAGGAAGGTGTTGATACAATTGGTCTCCTGGGAAGCTGCAGCCCTCAGGGATATCCCAGCAGAATAAAATGAAAAGTATAAAACCTTGCTTTTAGAAAAAGGTAGATAACGCACGTATAATGGGTGTAAGTACTAGTAGGTAAGCTGTGAAAACTGTTTTATTTTGTATAATTTCACTTAAGACAGTTTGGTAAATTTTACATGAAATTCTGATTTTTGATATTGTTTTGAATATTGATGGTAGAGGAATTAGATACGTTTAACTAGTTGTATATTCCTGTGAAGGTCTCCCTTTAAAAGATTGTATAATAAAATAATACATTAAATATACAAACTTTAAGGCTAGGGTCAGACGAGCGCAGTGCGAACGCGCGTGCAGGCGCACTTAATCACGGCCGTAGTAGCAGCAAGTGCCAGGCAATAACGGCCAATATACGAAGTATGGTCGCACAAAAGTCCGGCTGCGCAACGCAAGTAGTGGAAAATGAACGCATTTTGTCGAACGTAAAACCTCTAGTACGGTTGTACAGAGTGCGCTGCGTCCGCTAGAGGCGTGTGTGCGTGAATTGGAGACGTCAGACACTGCTAATGTCCGGCCAACATAACGTCCAGATGCACAAAGTGTTTTATTGATGATCCGTACAAAATCACGGATGCAAATGCGCATCGTATGACCGCTATCGCGTACTCCGTGAAAAAATGCGTCCATTCGTTCGAACGCACTTTTTCACAGACAACGCGAAAATGCGTTCGTCTGACCCTAGCCTTAAACAGCTGGATGACTTCCTGCAAAAACATAACATTACGGCTTGTTGTATTCGATATGTGGGTAAAAGCTGATTTATTGAAGGAGAAACCTAACGCCATCTGGGTTCAAGGTGGAATTTTTTCCCAGTTTGATCCATATTCGTCGTGCGCTTCAGACTGGGGTTTTTTGCATCTTTTGGATCAACAGCAGTAGGTGATGTGTGAGGCTAAACTCGATGGACAAACGACTTTTTTCAGCCTGTGCAACTATGTTACTTCTAGCACATACAGGGTTATTCAGAGAAAGGTGAAAACCAGGAGAACTGGCAGGAGAAGAGAACATTCTAGACCAAATAGCCGATTTGGAAAGTGAGATAAATGGGAGAATTTTTCTGGTTTAGCTATTTTGACCTAGTATTGTCACTTCTCCAGTCATTCTCCTGGTTTTCACCTTTCTCTGAATAACCCTGATATCCTGCGCATAGAGTAGAGCTGCCAGATCGGCCATGTTTTCCTGGACAGAAGTCACTATTTCAAGCAGAGGGAGTGCTGGCCTGCAACATGCGTAATTCATATGCTGCAAGTAGGAAATAAAGGCAGGTCACCTGGGATTCCTTTTTTATTCCTTACCTGCAGCGTATGGATTATACATGCTGCGGGGTGGCATTTTTCATGCACTGCCCATCAGCATGAATACATTATATATGTCCAGAAAACATGGCCGATCTGGCATTCCTAATATAGAGGTTATACTGTTTGCAGTAACAGATGTAATTATATATAGTGAAATATATATACTGTATATAGTGAAATATATGGGTAGATACTGGATAAATCAAATCAGTAATATTTAGTAATGAACAGATATGATGTAGATAGGAAGGAGTAAACTGCGGAACAACATGTAAACACGAGAGTCTTTTAGACAACGAACTTGAATTGAACTTTAAGAACAATATGTTCATTCAGCCTTAAATAAAGGCTCTAGGAAAACACACAATTCATTTTTTGACAGACATACAAGATTGAATTCATTTGCTGTTTAATTCTTCCAAAATAATAAAAACAACTATAACATATATTTGAAAAACAGTACTTGAATCTAGCGCGTGAGTGCCTTGCACTTATTTGTTCTCCATAAATATTTGTAATGAATTGTAGTAAACAATAAAATAATAAATAATGGTTTTATTATTTTAAAATAGAATAACAAAATAAAATAATATATATATTATATACATAAATAAATAATGCTGTAATACAATATATTGATCCATTTGTTCCTCCTTTACAAAAGGAACTGGGATAAGGAGTTTTCATTCACTATGAACATAAAATTTCATATCATTCTATATATTAACGTACAGTTTGCACAATCCTTCCCTTCCCTGTGTTATTTACTCTGTGGATGTTGATACAGTATGTGTACTATCTTCTGCTACTGTATGAAGAGGTAATGTTCTTTGTTGTCTGCTTAGAGCTTTATGTCGAGGAGCAAAGTTAAAATAAAACTAACCCCATTTTTTTACATCGCTTTAACCCATTATGTGCCATTATATTTCTCGATGACATCACAAAGCGCTCGGTGCAAATCCATTGGTGATATGTCATGGATTGTTTATTTTGCATTGACAACTCTGCTTCTCCTGAGCATCAGGGAATTATTGGGATTTCAATATTCATTTAACCCTTAATACCTTCACCGCTGAGCCATTTAACCCCATGTGCTGTTCTCATTTTAACCATTTTTCTGCTCAACACATTTAAATGCGAATTGAAGTCATATTAATCGTAGAACCCAGGAAAATTATATATAAAGGGTTATTCACTAAGAGCTGAACTTGCCACAGGATTGCACCAAACAGGGAATTTTCCTCGTACGGTGCAATTTAGTGGCAGTTCAGCTATTCAGAATGGAGGCAAATATTGGCCAATGGTCAATGAAATTCTGAGCAGTTCGTCGCAGATCACCACAATTTGGCGATCTACAGTGGCAGCAAAATTGTCCCATAACGAAGTAAGCGGAATATGCTGGCGCTTTATAAATAAAGAATAATAATAATCTATTCAGAGATTGCCGAACTGCACCGAAATGTTGGCAAAATGCCCAGATTTTCAGTGCTTCAGCGTGGCAGGTTTAAACAGCCAAATCCCATAGGATTCAATTTTAAAAAAAAATTGCTTTTTTATTATTTATTTATTCACCCGTTTACTCTTTCCGTATGCAGTAAAAAAGTCTGTTCATTTATTTATTTTTTAGAATTTTTTAGCCATTTTCTGGATTTTTTCGGTGAAATGTTTTTTTCCATTTTTCTTAATGGCGTTTTTTTTTCTGTGACAGGCTGTTTTATTATTTTTTCATAAGAGCTATTTTATTGTTTCCATGCATTTATATCATTTTAAAGACCTTTTTTAAAATAGCAGAGATCTGTTATTTTCTTTCCACCCATTCGGTGGCCTGCGGCAGTCAATTTGGCGGCATTCGGCAAATCGTTGTCTGTCTTTGGCAGGCTGTTCGGCGGATCCAACTCGGTGTACTTCAGGGACCCTGCGGTGAATACGGAATTCATCACAGGGTCGGCAAATTGAAATCCCTGAAGTGACCGAAGTGCGCTGAACGAGAGACCACTGAAATTTCGGTACTCTCTGAATAACCCCCATATTTTTTTAAAGTGCACTCAGCAGATTCAAAATGTATCATTACTATGTGTATACATCATGTTAAATCAGTATGGTACATCAAAAATGTATACAACGTGTACTTTATTTATTCGGATTGCAAATATTAGCATATAAAATTATAGCATATACATTTATTTTTTTATATTGTATCATACAAACTATTGTGGCTATATATTCTCTCTGTAATGTTTTTTTTTTAAAAAAAAGGATCGTAGAAGGAGACGCTTTTACAGATTTTTTCTAAGGAAATAAGGAATTTTATTCAAAATTTAAATCAAACATGTTTTATTCCTGTAATTTGGAGCATTGCGTTGCATGAATATAATGTCTCTTTATATGTCTCTGTGTATGTATGTCTCATGAATATAATGTCTCTGTGTATGTCTCTGTGTATGTCTCTGTGTATGTATGTCTCATGAATATAATGTCTATGTGTATGTCTCTGTGTATGTCTCTGTGTATGTATGTCTCGTGAATATAATGTCTCTGTGTATGTCTCTGTGTATGTACAGTATGTCCATTGAATATAATGTCTCTGTGTATGTCTCTGTGTATGTATGTCTCATGAATATAATGTCTCTGTGTATGTCTCTGTGTATGTATGTCTCATGAATATAATGTCTCTGTGTATGTCTCTGTGTATGTATGTCTCATGAATATAATGTCTCTGTGTATGTACAGTATGTCTCATGAATATAATGTCTCTGTGTATGTCTCTGTGTATGTCTGTCTCATGAATATAATGTCTCTGTGTATGTCTCTGTGTATGTACAGTATGTCTCATGAATATAATGTCTCTGTGTATGTCTCTGTGTATGTATGTCTCATGAATATGATGTCTCTGTGTATGTCTCTGTATGTATGTCTCATGAATATAATGTCTCTGTGTATGTCTCTGTGTATGTATGTCTCATGAATATGATGTCTCTGTGTATGTCTCTGTATGTATGTCTCATGAATATAATGTCTCTGTGTATGTCTCTGTATGTATGTCTCATGAATATAATGTCTCTGTGTATGTCTCTGTGTATTTACAGTATGTCTCATGAATATAATGTCTGTGTAAAACCAGAAATGGAATCATTGTTTATTGCTTAAAAGTACACACGCTTCCAAAACCAAAGATAGGTTAATGAGAATTGTCCATATTATTTTCTTCTTTTTATTTGTAATCAAAAATAGTAACTATGAATAAAACTATTTTGTTTGTTATTTTATGTGCTCATGTTTGATGACATTGCAATGGCTGGACTCTTGCCTTTCCTACAATATCTCACTTGACATTCTAGGATAGGGGTCAGCAAACTTGTCCCTTCAGATGTTTTGGAACTACATCTCCCTTGATACTCGCTCAGTAGGTTCTCAGAGTCCCATGGGAAATGTAGCTCCCAAATATGTGGTGGGCCAAGGTTGCTGACCCCTGTTCTAGGACTTATAGAAGAGGAGATTAAGAGGTTCCAGTAACCCTGTCCCACTTCCAAAGTCTGTCCAGCTATGCTGGAGTTCAGATGTGTTTCAGCCATCATGATGTCAGTGTAATCTTTGAATGTCCTGGCCATTGCTCCTGAACAAGGATCACCGCGAGAAGAGTCAGGTGGCCAGGGAAGCGTTTGGTAGGTGAGTACAATGCAGGACATGCGTGGAGTGTCAGCTTTAATGAAGCAGGAAAACTGATGACGATTCACCCACGTCCTTGACACTGAAGGAACTAAAGTCTGAATTGTTATGATTGCTATGATGCAATTATGATGTGAGTTGTGCACCCCCAGACCATAATAAGTTCCATAATTTAAAGAATTGATATTCCAGTAACATTTATTGTAATCAGACAATAAGAAAAACAAACAACAATATTTATCTGGAAGATTCTAAATTAAACATAAAAACCAAAACATGTTTAGGTTGCTTCAATTCTGCACTAATATCTATATATTTATCTATTGATCTATGTATTTATCATATATCTATCTATCTATCTGTATCTATCTGTATCTATCTGTATCTATCTGTATCTATCTGTATCTATCTATCTATCTATCTATCTATCTATCTATCTATCTGTCTATCTGTATCTATTTGTATCTATCTGTATCTATCTGTATCTATCTGTATCCATCTGTATCTATTTGTATCTGTCTTTATCTATCTGTATGTATCTATCTTTCTATATGTATCTATCTATCTATCTATCTATCTATCTGTATCTATCTATCTGTATCTATCTATCTGTATCTATCTGTATCTATCTGTATCTATCTGTATCTATCTATCTATCTATCTATCTATCTATCTGTATCTATCTATCTATCTATCTATCTATCTATCTGTATCTATCTGTCTATCTATATCTATCTATCTATCTATCTATCTATCTGTATCTATCTATCTATCTATCTGTATCTATTTGTATCTATCTGTATCTATCTATCTATCTGTATCTATGTATCTATCTGTATCTATCTGTATCTATCTATCTGTATCTATCTATATCTATCTATCTATCTATCTATCTATCTGTATCTATCTGTCTATCTATCTGTATCTGTCTATCTATCTATCTGTATCTATCTATCTATCTATCTATCTATCTATATGTATCTATCTATCTATCTGTATCTATTTGTATCTATCTGTCTATCTGTATCTGTCTATCTATCTATCTGTATCTATCTATCTATCTGTATCTATCTGTATCTATCTGTATCTATCTGTATCTATCTATCTATCTGTATCTATCTATCTATCTGTATCTATCTGTATCTATCTGTATCTATCTGTATCTATCTGTATCTATCTGTCTATCTATCTATCTCTATCTATCTATCTCTATCTGTATCTATCTGTATCTATCTATCTATCTGTATCTATTTGTATCTATCTGTATCTATCTATCTGTATCTATCTATCTGTATCTATCTATCTGTATCTATCTATCTGTATCTATTTGTATCTATCTGTCTATCTATCTGTATCTGTCTATCTATCTGTATCTATCTATCTATCTATCTGTATCTATCTGTATCTATCTGTATCTATCTATCTGTATCTATCTATATCTATCTATCTATCTCTATCTAATCTATCTATCTATCTGTATCTATCTATCTATCTGTCTATCTGTATCTATTTGTATCTATCTGTCTATCTATCTGTATCTATCTGTATCCATCTGTATCTATTTGTATCTGTCTATCTATCTATCTGTATCTATCTATCTATCTATCTATCTATCTATCTATCTATCTATCTATATGTATCTATCTATCTATCTATCTGTATCTATCTGTATCTATCTGTCTATCTGTATCTATCTGTATCTATCTGTATCTATCTGTCTATCTGTATCTATCTGTATCTATCTGTCTATCTGTATCTATCTGTATCTGTCTATCTATCTATCTGTATCTATCTGTATCTATCTGTATCTATCTATCTGTATCTATCTGTATCTATCTGTATCTATCTGTATCTATCTGTATCTATCTATCTATCTGTATCTATCTGTATCTATCTGTCTCTATCTATCTCTATCTATCTATCTCTATCTGTATCTATCTGTATCTATCTATCTATCTGTATCTATCTGTATCTATCTATCTGTATCTATCTATCTGTATCTATCTATCTGTATCTATCTATCTGTATCTATCTATCTATCTATCTATATGTATCTATCTATCTATCTATCTATATGTATGTATCTATCTATCTATATGTATCTATCTGTCTATCTATCTGTATCTATCTATCTATCTGTATCTATTTATCTGTATCTATTTGTATCTATCTATCTATCTGTATCTATCTGTATATATATCTATCTGTATCTATATCTATCTATCTATATCTATCTATCTATCTATCTGTAACTATCTGTCTATCTATCTATCTCTATCTATCTATCTCTATCTGTATCTATCTGTATCTATCTATCTATCTGTATCTATTTGTATCTATCTGTATCTATCTATCTGTATCTATCTATCTGTATCTATCTATCTGTATCTATCTATCTATCTATATGTATCTATCTATATCTATCTATATGTATCTATCTATCTATCTATATGTATCTATCTGTCTATCTATCTGTATCTATCTATCTATCTATCTGTATCTATCTATCTGTATCTATTTGTATCTATCTATCTATCTGTATCTATCTATCTATCTGTATCTATCTGTATCTATATCTATCTGTATCTATATCTATCTATCTATCTATATCTATCTATCTATCTATCTGTATCTATCTATCTGTATCTATCTGTCTATCTGTATCTGTATCTATCTATCTGTATCTATTTGTATCTATCTGTATCTATCTATCTGTATCTATCTATCTATCTGTATCTATCTGTATCTATGTATCTGTATCTATCTATCTATCTATCTATCTGTATCTATCTATCTGTATCTATCTGTATCTATTTGTATCTATCTATCTATATGTATCTGTATCTATTTGTATCTACCCGTATCTATCTGTATCTATCTATCTGTATCTATCTGTATCCTTCTATCTATCTGTATCTATCTATCTATCTATCTATCTATCTATATGTATCTATCTATCTATCTATATGTATCTATCTATCTATCTATATGTATCTATCTGTCTATCTATCTGTATCTATCTATCTATCTGTATCTATCTATCTGTATCTATTTGTATCTATCTATCTATCTGTATCTATCTGTATCTATATCTATCTGTATCTATATCTATCTATCTATATCTATCTATCTATCTGTATCTATCTGTCTATCTATCTATCTCTATCTATCTATCTCTATCTGTATCTATCTGTATCTATCTATCTATCTATCTGTATCTATTTGTATCTATCTGTATCTATCTATCTGTATCTATCTATCTGTATCTATCTATCTATCTATCTATCTATCTATATGTATCTATCTATCTATCTATATGTATCTATCTATCTATCTATATGTATCTATCTGTCTATCTATCTGTATCTATCTATCTATCTGTATCTATCTATCTGTATCTATTTGTATCTATCTATCTGTATCTATCTATCTATCTGTATCTATCTGTATGTATATCTATCTGTATCTATATCTATCTATCTATATCTATCTATCTATCTGTATCTATCTATCTGTATCTATCTGTCTATCTGTATCTGTATCTATCTATCTGTATCTATTTGTATCTATCTGTATCTATCTATCTGTATCTATCTATCTATCTGTATCTATCTGTATCTATGTATCTGTATCTATCTATCTATCTATCTATCTATCTATCTGTATCTATCTATCTGTATCTATCTGTATCTATTTGTATCTATCTATCTATATGTATCTGTATCTATTTGTATCTACCCGTATCTATCTGTATCTATCTATCTGTATCTATCTGTATCTATCTATCTATCTGTATCTATCTATCTGTATCTATCTATCTATCTGTATGTATCTGTTTCTATCTGTCTATCTGTATCTGTATCTATCTATCTGTATCTATTTGTATCTATCTATCTATCTATCTATCTATCTATCTATCTATCTGTATCTATCTATCTGTATCTATTTGTATATATCTGTATCTATCTATCTATCTGTATCTATCTATCTATCTATCTATCTGTATCTATCTATCTATCTGTATCTATCTATCTGTATCTATCTGTATCTATGTATCTGTATCTATCAATCTATCTATCTGTATCTATGTATCTGTATCTATCTATCTGTTTCTATCTATCTGTATCTATCTGTATCTATTTGTATCTATCTATCTGTATCTATCTATCTATCTATCTGTATCTATCTATCTATCTCTATCTATCTATCTATCTGTATCTATCTATCTATCTGTATCTATTTGTATCTATCTGTCTATCTATCTGTATCTATCTATCTGTATCTATCTATCTATCTGTATCTATCTATCTATCTGTATCTATCTATCTGTATCTATCTATCTGTATCTATCTATCAATCTGTATCTATCTATCTATCTGTATCTATCTATCTGTATCTATCTATCTGTATCTATCTATCTGTATCTATCTATCTATCTGTATCTATCTATCTGTATCTATCTATCTGTATCTATCTATCTATCTATCTATCTATCTGTATCTATCTATCTGTATCTATCTATCTGTATCTATCTATCTGTATCTATCTATCTATCTGTATCTATCTATCTATCTGTATCTATCTGTATCTATGTATCTGTATCTATCAATCTATCTATCTGTATCTATGTATCTGTATCTATCTATCTATCTGTATCTATCTGTATCTATTTGTATCTATCTATCTATATGTATCTGTATCTATTTGTATCTACCCGTATCTATTTGTATCTATCTGTATCTATATATCTCGTCTGTTTTTGTACTATAGGTTTTTGAAGACAAATACAATCAAAGAAAGACTATTTTTGAACTTGTTTTATCCAAAGGAAGTGTCCAATCATCCTTTTCCACTCGTGCTATTGTTATTACATTGACTCACACTATGGTATGTATTAATGATGTACTGAGCGGATATAACAATGTTTTGAACTCACTAAAGGGTTTATTTAGAGAGCATCGACGTGGCCACTGAATTGCACCGAACAGTGAATTTCGCCATACGTATAATTTTGTGGCCATTCGTCTATTCAAAAACCTGGCAATTCATCAAATATTATCAGATTGCTAGTGAAATACGGTGCCTGTTCGGCGGCAGTGAAATCCCCCATAGAGAAGCATTGGTTAATCTATTCACAGACCCTGAACAGCAGAGAAATGTCACTGAAATGTCCTGCTGTTCGGTGGTTTCTTTTGGCAGGTTTAATCAGGCGAATCCCATAGGTTTCAATGTACAAAAAATGCCCTGTTTTTCCTAAATATTTATTCAACCATTTATTCTTTTCTTTTGCAGCAAAAGGTCTCTTTATTTATTTTATTTATTTATTTTTAGCCATTTTTCGAGACTTTTGATTTTAAGCCTAGTTGATAGAACGTAGGTAAGAGCTACATTTATTTGTTGTATGAGGATGACTGAATGATTTCTTGGACCATCCAGGTCGCTCATTACTAAATACATGGAGCAGCTAAATCACACCAAAGTGGAATATTTTGTTATTAGGGGAATTTCCGAAGACCCCGATCTACAGGTTCCGATCTTCCTCCTTGTTCTTCTCATTTATCTCATCACTCTTGGAGGAAACATGGCCATTTTTTTCCTCGTTTGCCTGGACCGACATCTTCACACTCCCATGTACTTCTTCTTGGCCAACCTGTCCGTCCTGGACATATCTTCTACCACGGTTGTTCTCCATAAAACCCTTCTTATATTCGTAACAGGGAACAGGACCGTTTCGTACGTCACTTGTATTACACAGATGTATTTCTTTGGTGGCTTTGTCAACGTAGAGTTACTAATGCTTACAGCCATGAGTTATGACCGCTATGTGGCCATCTGTAACCCCTTGAGATACATAACCATTATGAACCACAAGATTTGCATCGTGTTGGCCACTGTTTGCTGGACACTAAGCTTTGTAGAGGTTATGCCATACATCGCCATGTTGGTAGAGTTTACTTGTTACAGGTCTAATGTAATTAACCATTTCTTTTGTGACATCATGCCTGTTATAAAGCTCTCATGCAGTGACACATCACTTCTAGAAACCTTGTTTTTTATCGAAGCGGTATTCCTTCACGTTCTTACCCCATTCCTCCTCACCTTTACTTCCTACGTTTTCATTATTGTCACTATCCTGAGGATACGTTCTCGCACCGGGAGACGTAAAGCCTTCTACACGTGCTCCTCACATCTCACAGTGGTCATCTTGCTCTACATGACGCTTGTCCTCCAGTATCTGAGACCAATCACTGAGGACAGTCTGGACTACAATAAGTTCTTCTCTCTGTTTAACACGGCAGCCGTCCCCATATTGAACCCATTGATTTACAGCTTGAAGAATAAGGACGTGAAGTCGGCTCTGAGGAGGAGGCTGGTCTTTACAGGACGCACTTCAAAAATATTTCTATAGTTTTTAAAATGTTTTGATGAATGAATCATCATTAAAGTTCAACTGATCTTTGATGGAAACAGATCAAGAAAGTCTTACATGGTGATGTTTTAAATGGTTTGTTAAATCTGCAGATTTTTTTAACCCCTCCACTGCTGAGTGCATTTTGCAGAAAAAATATATTATCAAAACATTTTTTTGAATCACGAGTAAATGTAGAATAAAATCCCAGTTTTGCGCAGAGACTGTTATTCTAAAATAGTTAAAATATTAAAATAATGTAAATCTCCTCATTTTTATTTTCAGGTGTTCATTTGTCCTTTATAGAAGTAGAAATGGCCGTTGTGTCAGTAAATGTGCTGCAGACAGATAATAAAATGGTAAGATCTCCTGCTTACACGGGGTCTGCATTATCAGCATACAGGCCGAAATGGCCGTTGTGTCAGTAAATGTGCAGCAGACAGATAATAAAATGGTGAGATCTGCTTACATGGGGTCTGCATTATCAGCATACAGGCAGATGCAGTAAATGTGCTGCAGACAGATAATAAAATGGTGAGATCTCCTGCTTACACGGGGTCTGCGTTATCAGCATTCAAGCAGATGCAGTAAATGTGCTGCAGACAGATAATAAAATGGTGAGATCTCCTGCTTATGGGGGTTTGTAGTGATCAGAATGAGATTATTAGCAATGCAATATCTGTATGTGCTGTATAATGCTTGTGTATGGCAATTACAGCAACACCTTGTATCTGTATGTGCTGCATAATGCCTATGTATGACAATTACAGCAACACCTTGTATCTGCATATGCAGCATAATGCCTGTGTATGGCAATTGCAGCAACACCTTGTATCTGTATGTGCTGCATAATGCCTGTGTATGGCAATTACAGCAACACCTTGTATCTGTATGTGCTGCATAATGCCTGTGTATCGCAATTACAGCAACACTCTGTATGTGCTAATGCCTGCGTATGGCAATTACAGCAACACCTTGTATCTGTATGTGCTGCATAATGCCTGCGTATGGCAATTACAGCAACACCTTGTATCTGTATGTGCTGCATAATGCCTGCGTATGGCAATTACAGCAACACCCTGTATCTGTATGTGCTGCATAATGCCTGCATATGGCAATTACAGCAACACCTTGTATCTGTAGGTGCTGCATAATGCCTGCGTATGGCAATTACAGCAACACCTTGTATCTGTATGTGCTGCATAATGCCTGTGTATGGCAATTACAGCAATACCTTGTATCTGTACAGTACAGGGATTTTCACTCATTATTAGAGGTGTGCATTAGTTTCATAACAAATTGTAATCCGTAACAAATTTTGTTACTTTGTATTTCAGAAGTACTTCCAAAATAACTAATCGATTCGATCTGAATGCGAAACAAAATGAATATATATATATATATATAATGAATTTAATTTGTTATACTGTTTCATCATTAAAGAAAAATTTGATCTATTGGGGCTTTATTTAGTGATTTGAAATTGGAATTGATATATCAACTAGGGACGGGCTGCTGGTTCGAATTGGTTTGAAGTCGATTCGAACATCGGCTGTTTGAAAATTTGCGAACTTTGAACTTTTCGGGACGTTCGCAGTAAGTTCGAGGGGAATTTTTTTTAAAAAAAAATGCTTGCAAGGTTCTAAAAAAAATCTAATAATAAAGAGACTCTTTACTGCAGAATATAATAATAAATGGTTTATTAGATATTGACTTAAAACGGGAATATTTTTAGCATTGAATCCTATGGGAGTCATAAACATTTCCCACTCATTGTTGCTCAAACATGTCACAGTCCTTGTTTCCCAAACATTTCCCACTCATTGTTGCTCAAACATTTCCCACTCATTGTTGCTCAAACATTTCCCACTCCTTGTTGCTCAAACATTTCCCACTCCTTGTTGCTCAAACATTTCCCACTCCTTGTTGCTCAAACATTTCCTATGGCTTCAAATCATGTTTAAACATGTGCAAAAGCAGTAAAATTGAGCTCAGTGCACAGCGGTGAAATGGCTCAGCACTCAGCAGTGAAAGTGTTAAAAACCTTATTTTTTTTTAAAAAAAATAATTGTTTCCTGTTCCCCAGGGCAGTACCCTGACCCCCATACACCTTTTATGGCCAATATCCTGCATATATGCCCTCTTGGAGGGGGCCTTCATTTTCGAACTTTCTTGCCCCATTGACTTGCATGGTGTTCGCATTTTGTGTTCGAGTTTGCGGTCAAACTTTTTTGGGTGTTCGAGTTCGAATGCGAACCGAACACGGGGGTGTTCAGCCCATCACTAATATCAACTTTCGAATTGATCTTATCTTACAATACATTCAAGTACTACAGTCACCAAACGACTTTATGAAACAAATCAGTTTGGTTTTACTGTTTCACACTTACCCTGTCCCTGTTAATTGGCCTCTGGTATTAAATCTGTGAGACAGCTCAATATTTAACCCTAGCTTGCTTTTTAACAGCAACATTTGATTAATTGGGGTTTCATTTAGAGATACAAAATTCTAATTGATATCAACTATCGAATCAATACCAAATATCAAATCAATTTTTAATAAATCGGAAATGAAACAAAACGAAATACGAAACAAAATAAGCTCTGACATACAAAAAAATTGTTTTAAACAAAACAAAACAAATTTTTCATCTATGCACACCTCTACTCATTATAACCCCTGAATCCTATCCTTATACAGCAGTGACTGACCCACGGCTCTCCTTGTATTCTGGCAAATTCCTGGCTGCTGGAATGCGGCAGTAAAATTTGTTGAACTTTTGTTATAGCAAGGATAGGGGCTGCTCTTTGCAGCTTCTTTACAGTAATACAGGGTGACAGGAGTGAGATCTAACTCAGAAGCATGTTTCTCCACAGGCACACACTAATCTCACATATGTTATATGTTTTTGGCATTTAGAGTATTACCTTGCAAAACATTTTTTGATAGGGAAAGGGTTAATAAGACTGAATGGAATACTAATTATTTGAAGCATTACATGAATTCCCCAGTTGGCCGTCGGGGAGTTGCCTGTGTCAGCAACTTGGTATGACTAGATGGGCCGAAAGGTTCTTATCTGCTGACATTTTCTATGTTTCTATGTACACTATATTGCCAAAAGTATTCGCTCACCCATCCAAATAATCAGAATCAGGTGTTCCAATCACTTCCATGGCTACAGGTATATAAAATCAAGCACCTAGGCATGCAGACTGTTTTTGCAAACATTTGTGAAAGAATCTGTCGCTCTCAGGAGCTCAGTGAATTCCAGCGTGGAACTGTGGAAGTGTTTGGGAACGACAGCAACTCAGCCACGAAGTGGTAGGCCACGTAAACTGACAGAGCTGGTCAGCGCATGCTGAGGCGCATAGTGCGAAGAGGTTGCCAACTTTCAATCCCTACAGACCTCCAAACTTCATGCGGCCTTCAGATTAGCTCAAGAACAGTGCACAGAGAGCTTCATGGAATGGGTTTCCATGGCCGAGCAGCTGCATCCATTCCATACATCACCATACATCCATACATAACCAAGTGCAATGCAAAGCATCGGATGCAGTGGTGTAAAGCACGCCGCCACTGGACTCTAGAGCAGTGGAGACGCGTTCTCTGAAGTGATGAATCATGCTTCTCCATCTGGCAATCTGATGGACGAGGCTGGGTTTGGCGGTTGCCAGGAGAACGGTACTTCTCTGACTGCATTGTGCCAAGTGTAAAGTTTGGTAGGGGGGGATTATGGTGTGGGGTTGTTTTTCATGAGCTGGGCTTGGCCCCTTAGTTCCAGTGAAAGGAACTCTGAATGCTTCAGCATACCAAGACATTTTGGATAATTCCATGCTCCCAACTTTGTGGGAACAGTTTGGAGCTGGCCCCTTCATCTTCCAACATGACTGTGCACTAGTGCACAAAGCAAGGTCCATAAAGACATGGATGACAGAGTCTGGTGTGGATGAACTTGACTGGCCTGCACAGAGTCCTGACCTCAACCCGATAGAACACCTTTGGGATGAATTAGAGCGGAGACTGAGAGCCAGGCCTTCTCGTCCAACATCAGTGTATGACCTCACAAATGTGCTTCTGGAAGAATGGTCAAAAATTCCCATAAACACCCTCCTAAACCTTGTGGACAGCCTTCCCAGAAGAGTTGAAGCTGTTATAGCTGCAAAGGGTGGAGCGACGTCATATTGAAACCTATGGATTAGGAATGGGATGTCACTTAAATTCATATGCGAGTCAAGGCAGGTGAGCCAATACTTTTGGCAATATAGTGTATGTCGGGCACTTGTTCTGTCTTGAAGTTGGCCGTTGGGATGTTGGCATTTGGGAACCAGGTTGACGGCATTTCGACCCAAACCACTTATAGTCATTAAAAAAGAGGTGAAGAGAAATAGAAACATAACAAATTAAGCCATCTGGTAAAGGTTGGGCATAGTCAACATGATGGGTTGGCCGTCTGCTGGGTCCATATTCATGCGATGATGCAAATATCCAATATTGTCTGTCGTCTGACCAATCCCACAACATGCAGGTTGTCAGACCTTTTCAGATATGAAATTTCTATAACGCAGGAATGTTTAAATTTGGGGCCAGGAATTGCGCCACACGAACAACTTGTCTGCGTCGTTAATATATAACAAGAACAAGAGATAAGCTAAACTCGTTAGTGTTACGCATACAAGAAAGGACATTTAACATTGATCAAAGACAGTCTAATGGACTCTGTTTATTTTATTTATTTGTTACAACCAAACAGGGTTTAGATCAAATGGTTTAAAAGTAAGGGAACACAATGACAACTAAGATAGATATCTCAGTATTGTGTTTATTTCGTCACATCGAAACTCTGAAAGACCACGTAAACATGGAACAATAGGTTGCCCAATAAAGAAAAAAAACCCAAAGAAGGTTAAATGGCTTGGGTAAACCAGCTTGCTATTCGGCAATATGTACTATATGGTATGAGAATATTTATTAGTTAGAACTGATAATTTTAGCATCTTATAAAAACAGAGGCCCTACCACATTTAGTTGATCATCACAAATGTCTGGTGTACTAATCCGCATGAAGCCAATTAAGTCGGGTAACGTGTGACTGTTAAAAACGATACCACGAATGAATGATTGTATGGCCCCTCACATACACATCCCTGTGGATATAAGTAAAGGGGGATGAGATGCCACAATAGAAATAAATTTTAATTTGTTAATAAAATCTATGGAGTCCCGGGATATAGGAATAAAACGACCCCAAACCAGTAAAAGATTGGCCAAGCCCATAAATTAATTCCTGCAAAAGGTTGATGGTTGATCTGAGAGCGCCATCTGCTAGCCAGGTAACATAACACCTGGACAGACCCCTGGAGTTGATGAATATATATCCTCCAATCAAATGAGGCCACATAGTGATGGGCTAGATCTAAAACTGGGCGGAAGACCACTATATAGAGGGGACACTCCAGAGCAAGAGAGACACTGAGAAAAGCTTGGAGAGAGACCTGAGGGACGCTTGGAGGGAAGAAAGGCAATCACCATCGGCCGCCCCTTTAAGACCGACCACACCCTAATCTTCCACCACTCTATCTTCACTAACCAGATGGTAAAGTATGCCTGAATAATATGATATCTATTTTCTAATTGCATAGTCCTGATTTTAGATGTCCATCACAAACTAAAGGAATATAAATGAATTATTTTGCTGTTTGAGCCTAATAATCAGTAGAATAGAAATTCTGCCTTTACAGTTCACTGCAGAGGACTACTAAGGGAGAACCCTATTACCAGGCTGCATACTTGAGCCATAATTTAGTGAAATTATTTATATTCCGAGAATACTGTTTGTGGACATCTAAAAATATCAATTATATACCTATAGTGAGATACGCTGGGACCGTGAAATAGCTTTTATATGTCAAGTGCCGTCCGCCCCACTCATAACCTAGCATAACTCCTTCCATATCCATCTTGCAGCCCTTCCGAATGAATGCATGTACCGTAAGTCAATAAGAAGCGTTGGGTAAACGTATATCGAATGAAGTGCTGTGATTGATCTGTGGAAGAGATAGTGTCCCTACCGAGTGTGTTATGTATCTCCCTGAAGGAAGTTGCATTTAGTGAATAGGCCCCCACAATAATAAATTGTGCTGCAGGTGATGCCCAGTAACTGAGTGTTTATCTTAGCCAGGTGGAGGATTGGTTTATAATGGGAAAGGTTTAAGTGAATAGAATAGAGCTTGGTGTTTAAGAATTGAGGCGTGTATATCTGTGGTGCGGTCTATAAACCTAAAATATCTGTCCATTAGATTATTGCGTGTCGCAGTATCGCTACTAATCACAATCTATAATCACTTGTAAATTGTGTCTTGCTAATCCGTTGATAACATACGGTTGTATGAAACTTGACGTGTGAATAAATTTTGGTTTGAATTGTTTTACCGTTACGCAGTCTCATATCTTTATTGATTTTATTGTGTTTAAAAATATCTAGAGAGCATCAAAAGAACTCGGGATAACGCGCCATATATTTGTTAAGACGTATATTCATTGATTGGTTATTAATTCCTATCTTAGGGGTTAAATACCAATTTATACCGCTGGTATTGGAGGCACTGTCAATAATATATATATATCTATGTATATCAACAATAAGAAAAATATGCGTCATAATTAATATATCCCTGACCTATTAAAGAAGTCAATAATCTCTAACAAGGTAAATCAGCATTTGCCCACTGCCTCCAAATTCCATTGGATGACTTCAGATGATTTTTTGCGACTTCAACAGATTAGCGATCTTAACCATTTGGGATTTGTCAGACGAAAATCTGACGATCTGGTACAAGTTACAAGAAATAAAGGTGAATTGTATACATAAACCGCCATGCCGCAGCAGGGAAATTGTCCCATAGAGAAGTGATTCAGTTCTACAGGTGAAGCCCATAGGGTTCAATGTAAAACAATATTTTTCTTTTCATTTATCTTTTATTCAACCGTTTTTTGGATTTTTTTGGTTTATTTGTTTAGGTGTTCTTGATTCCGATTTTTTTAAAAAAAGATTAGAGGGATTATTCAGAGAGAGATGATCTGGCCCTGAAATTGCACAAACAGGTAATTTCCCTGTCCGGTGCAATTTCATAGCCATTTGGATATTCAGGAAGCAGGCAAATATGGTGCCTGTTCGGTGGCAGTAAAATCCTCCATAGAGAAGCAATGGTTAATCTATTTACAGACGCCAAACAGCAGAGAAATGTCAGTTACTTGTTGTGTCAAGTGTGTGCTCCACTCTCCCCCCTCTTTTCATTCGGCAGGTTTGTTCAAGAAAATCCCATAGGCTTCAATGTTAAAAATATTCCCGTTTTAAATCAATATCTAATAAACCGTTTATTATTTTAATCTGCAGCAAAAAGTCTCTTTATTTATTTATGTTTTAGCATCTTTCAGGAATTTCTCATGATTTTTTCGGCAAAAGTTTATTTTCCAGATTTTTCTCAGTTTTTTAAATATCGTTTTTTCCTCTTTCTGTAACAGACCTTTTTATTATCCTTCATAGAACTTTACATGTTAATTCCAGACATTTTCATCCAGTAGTTTTTTTGCAAACAGCTTTTCAAATTTGACTCTTTTAATCTAATTTATTTTTTTTACCCGTCCGCCAGCTTGTTGCCTTTTTTCTGTGGCTGGTCAGTGCTGTATTCGGCAGCTCATTGGCTGGATTTGGCAGCTGTCCGGCGGGTTTGTGGTGGCTGTCCGGTGGGTTGGCAGCTGAATTCACCGCAGGGTCGGGGAATCAAATTCCCCGAAGTGCGGGGAACATTTCGGTGCTCTCTAAATAACCATGTAGGCTTTTTTTTCCCAGGCCGAATGTGTTGTGTTTTTTTTTCTTCAGGCTGGCTGTGTTCGGAGGTGCTGTCCTTGGTGCGAAAAGCTATTTCAGCACCAAGGACAGGGTATTTTCCCCCCGCAGTGTTTTTTTTTCTTGTTTGTCAGCCAACCTGGGTCGTCCACAGACACTTACAGTGGACGACGCTGATCGGCTGACAGCATTGTCAGTATGTGGACGACAAAGTCGGTCGTCCAACTATGGACCCATGGATGGCCAGCCTTATTCTTGAGAGAACATAAGTGCAAGATTCATTAAACATAGATTGCTCTAAAATGCGCCAGCCATGATAAGTCACGGGTTCCGGGTATCACAATAACTTCCATGCTTCCTGTTTGTATTACAAGTACAACAACAGTAACATAGCGTTTACAAGCAGTAGCAGAACATTATTCGGAAGCTGTTAATACAATTGGTCTCCTGGGAAGCTGCAACAATCAGGAACATTCCCGGCAGAATAAAATGACAAAGTATAAATCCTTGTGTTTATAAACAGGCAGAAAACGCGGCACATGGAATGAGTGTAAGTAGATAAACTGTGAAAACTGTTTTATTTTGTATATTTCCAGTTAAGGTGTTTATATATTCACAGATTATGGGGAAGAAACAAAGTAGAGCTGGATCATTGGGGGAAAAAACCTAAATTTGGTAAATTTTATTTGAAATTCCATTTTTTTTTATATCGCTTAAAATATTGAAATTAAAACAGTTAGACGCAGGGATCTCAAACTCTGGTCCCCCAGATGTTTCGGTACTACACCTCCCATGATTCTCTGGCCGTCTATTGCCTTTAAAGAATTCTGGGAATTGTTGACAATAAACGTGCCTTGTTTATCTGGCATTGATGGAGCAGTTCCTCCTCACCATCATACAAAGACTGGATCTATCTTTTTTCTGTGTGATGCTACAGGGCGTGGAAGAAAACTACAATCAGCAATAAAAAAACACTATTTTCTAACATGATTTACGCAAGCGATGTGGGCAATGAACCGTTTCCACCAGTGCTATTGTTGCTACATTGACTCACACTATGGTATGTATTAATGGATGTACTGAGCAAACATAACAATGTTTTCAAACATACTAACAATAATGAAATAATAAAAAAAATAATAGTAAAAAAGATTAAAATCGGAATAGTCATGTTTACTCGGGGCTCATATTTATAAACTTTTCATGCAGTCATTTAGTCCATATTTTGTGCCAATTCATTTTAAAAACGTCTCCTGAGCAGCTGCTATGATTATATCAGTTACAGTTTATTGGAAATACAGCTAATGCCAAAAAAGAAGTTCCCACTAGGGATGTGCATGGCTGAAAAATTTGTTTTCTTTAGTTTCGTTTCGTTACGTTTTTAAATAATTTCATTTTTGGAATTTCATAACTATTTTCGTTTCATATTTCATTTTGGATCGATTTGAAATTTCGTATCGATTTGAAATTTCCTATCGATTCGAAATTTCAAATAGATTCAAATTTCATATATCAATTCGATAGTTGATATCAATTCGAATTTTGGATCACTAAATAAAACCCCAATTAATCAAATGTTGCTGTTAAAAGAAAAACTAGGGTTAAATTTTAAGCTGTTTCACAGATTTAGTATTTGAGTCAAATTAAACAGTGAAACAAATTAATTTGTTTCATAAAGTCCTTTGCTGACTATTACTTGTATTTTAAGTTAAGATCAATTCAATAGGTCATTTCAAATTTGATAGTTATTATCAATTAGTCAAATATTTCTTGTATGATGATTACACAGTGTAAAACAAAATAAATTTGTTTTATACCATTTCATTTAGAATTCGTATCGTATCGATTCGTTATTCAGAAGTACTTCCAAAATACGAATTCTCGAATTTTGTTCCAAATCCCGAATTTTTCCAAGACGAATGCACATCTCTAGTTCCCACCATGTGTAACTCAGCCAATAGGTGTCAGCCTCCCACTGGATAATTACTGCAGTGATTAATATGTTTCAGCATAAAATGAGGTCATGTGACACCCTGAATAAGAAAAGCAATAGACAGCCACGGAAAGATGGTCTGTCATCCACGTAGGTATCAAGAATATATAACCTAAGGCTAGGGTCAGACTAACGCATTTTTATGTTGTCTGTGAAAAAGTGCGTTCGAACGAATGGACGCATTTTTTCCCGGAATATGTGATAGCGGTCATACGATGCGCATTTTCGTCCGTGATTTTGTACGGATCATCAATAAACTCTTTTTGTGTCTGGACGTTATGTTGGCCGGACATTAGCAGCGTCTGACATCTCCAATTCACGCACACACGCTGCTATGCGGACGCAGCGCACTCTGTACGTCAGTACCTGCGGTTTCACGTTCTCGAAAAAATGCGTTCATTTTCCACTTGCGTTGCGCAGCCGGACTTTTGTGCGACCGTACTTCGTATATTGGCTGTCATTGCTGGCATCTGCTGCTAGTGCGGCCGTGATTAAGTGCGCCAGAACGCGCGTTCGCACTGCCTCAGTCTGACCCTAGCCTAAGGCACCAAGGTAAGGGGGTAACCAGGGGTCAAGTCCTGCAGGAATGCTTGGGAACGCAGTTTTCTCATTATTTTTGCAGGATGAATTTAGTTCCCTTCTGGCTGATATACTGGGAAGCTGCAATACCTTTCTATATAGCCACAATTTAATAAAACAATCTATATTTAAGGATTTTCCTGGATATAAGTACATTGGGATGGCATGGGAATGACAATTTCTGAGTGATTGCCAGAGGAATGGCATTCTCATGCATAAAGAAGTGCTGCAGCTGCTGCGGCTCCCAGTACTCTTTGAGATCATAATGTACAGAAATATCGGTGAGTTCCACACTTATTTTTTAGGACTTGAACCCTCGGGGTAACCCTTGAATGAAATGCAACAATATGGGAAGGGGCCTATAGGTAGTAAAAAAAACTTTATTCAAGTAATAGCTAAAAACTGTGTAGTTCCGAGTGCGTTGACATGGAGTATGTGGCTCAACTGAGCTAACGAGTATAAGAATAGTAGGAATGCACTCAGAAGCAAAGGGTATACAAACCAAAGGTAAGTACAAAAAACAAAGCGTGCAACCAAACCAAGTGACCAATAACAAGACAAAAATGATAATGGTGAATAAAACCAGTGGCTACATTGTTGACAACACTGTACGGCTAGAGTCCAAATGTTGCCAGAACCTCTTGCCCAAAAGAGATGAATCTCCTGACTAAAGTAAGAAACGGCCTTCATGGGACCATGTGTATAGGATAGGCGAGAAAAGAGACTGGAGTATACTATCAAGGAAACATACATAGGCAGATTATCAGACAAAATGGGGGGTAGCGCTATAATCCCACACCTTGAGTTGGTCAGAAAAGGTCAAAACCGTCGCTAGATTGCAAAAAATATATATGCAGATATAAGTTGTGTAGCTTATAGAGCAGAAAGCTGTCCATAAAAGCAAAAGGTTTAGTGGGCAAAACATCAACGCGTTTCACCGGTATCAATTTGACGGCTTCATCTGGAATAAAGCCCTACAGTATGGCGGTTTGATTAGTCGCTCTTCCTCACTAATCAAACCCCCATACTGAAGGGGTTTTTATCCTGATGAAGCTTTCAATAGCAGTGAAACTCAAGGTGTAGGATTCTCTTTAGCGCAAGGGGTTCTGGCAACATTCGGACTCTAACCGTACAGTGTGTTCAACAATGTAGTAGGGTCAGGCCATTGGTTTTATTCATCATTATCATTTTTGTCTTGTTATTGGTCACTTGTTTTGGTTGCACGCTTTGTTTTTTGTACTTACCTTTTGTCTGCATCGCCTTTGTTTTTGAGTGCATTCTTACACTCGTTAGCTAAATTGAGCCACATACTCCATGTTGAAACAGTTGAATAAAGTTTGTTTTACTACCTAACAGGCCCCTTCCCATATTGTTGCATGACTCCCTGAATATACTGAATGAGCAGATTTTTCCATCAATGGGTTTTTTCTCCCCTGATGGCACAGAGTGCATATTCCAAGATGGCAATGCCAGGATTCATCGGGCTCACATTGTGCAAGAGTGGATCAGGGAGCATATTAGACATCATTTTCAGAATGGATTGGCCACCGCACAGTCCAGACCTTAACCCCATTGAGTTTAATCTTTGGTATAATGTGGTGGAGAAGACTTTACGCAGCGCCTCGACTTTCCCATCATCAATACAAGATCTTGGCCACAAATGAATGCCACACTGGATGGGAATAAATGCTGTGACATTGCATAAGCTTATCCACACGATGCCACAGTGACCGCATTCTGGAATCACAGCAAAAGTTGACGTAACCAAATATTACAGCATGTGAGGTTTTATTTTGGCCAGGCTATGTACTTATTAGATAAACTGAAGCTGTGTCGACAAACTCAATCCAAGGTTGTCAACTACCCAACACTCCATTATATTGAATGGCTTCCTTCACCAATACATTTTAGAATATGTTGCTAACACCTCAAGCTCTATTCCAGATGAGTCATTAGCATTAACGAGTGAGCCGTTAAGAATAACACCCCACTTGTTAATACTAACAGCTCCCCTTCTATTCCAGGCAAGTTCCGAACTCCTCTTGCAGCTCAGCTAATATCACTGCCTAGTGTACATTAAAAATTCCTATACTTTAGGGTTTTTCTCTTACCACTTATCAAAAAGGTGATTTAACTTAAGCGACCTTCAGGGATCTCTGGAGGATGATGTACAATGAAACCATGGTGCATTCAGGGGTAGAGTCTAGAAATCTATCACAATAGGTTGCCATACTTTTCATTGTTCTTTCCACCATAATTTCTGCCAAGGTTATTTGACGATGACATAGTTTTCTATGGGTTTCCATCTTTCTTTCCACCGTGCTATGCGACCAAGTTATTTAGTGTAGATTTCAGTAGTTTCCACTGTTGTTTCAGTTGAAGTTGTCCAGCTTTGTCTTTATTGTTGCTTTCACTGTAATAGTACTCGGAGTTCAATGTAGATCACCACCACCAAAATCAGTAAAGTATATTCGTTGGCGTTACAAACAATGACAGAACGATGATGAATGGAGAAAAGCTGCAGTTTACTCATAGTATGGAAAGATGGAGTGTTATGAATAAAATATTATGATACATGTAAAATGCAATAATTTAAGCCTAACTGGTAGGACATAGATATGTTTTACATTTAAGCTTAGTATGAGGATGATTAAATGATTTCTTGGACAATCCAGGTCACTCATTACTAAATACATGGAGCAGCTAAATCACACCAAAGTGGAATATTTCGTTATTAGGGGAATTGCCGAAGACCCGGGTCTACAGGTTCCAATCCTCCTCCTTGTTCTTCTCATTTATCTCGTCATTCTTGGAGGAAACATGGCCATTTTTTTCCTCGTTTGCCTGGACCGACATCTTCACACTCCCATGTACTTCTTCTTGGCCAACCTGTCCGTCCTGGACATATCTTCTACCACGGTTGTTCTCCATAAAACCCTTCTTATATTCGTAACAGGGAACAGGACCATCACTTGCATTACACAGATGTATTTTTTTGGAGTCTTTGTCAATGTTGAGTTGCTAATGCTTACAGCCATGAGTTATGACCGCTATGTGGCCATCTGTAACCCCTTGAGATACATAACCATTATGAACCACAAAATTTGCATCATGTTGGCCACTGTTTGCTGGACATTAGGCTTTGTAGAGGTTATGCCATGCATTGTCTTGTTGGTAGAGTTTACATGTTACAGGTCTAATGTAATTAACCATTTCTTTTGTGACATCATGCCTGTTATAAAGCTCTCATGCAGTGACACATCACTTCTAGAAACACTGATAATAAATGAAGGGATATTCCTTCACGTCCTTATCCCAGTCTCCCTCACCTTTACTTCCTACGTTTTCATTATTGTCACTATCCTGAGGATACGTTCAGGCACCGGAAGACGTAAAGCCTTCTATACGTGCTCCTCACATCTCACAGTGGTCATCTTGCTCTACACGACCCTTATCCTCCAGTATCTGAGACCAATCACTGAGGACAGTCTGGACCACAATAAGTTCTTCTCTCTGTTTAACACGGCAGCTGTCCCTGTATTGAACCCATTGATATACAGCTTGAAGAATAAGGACGTGAAGTCGGCTCTGAGGAGGAGGCTGGACGCACTTCAAAAATATATATATATTCTTCCAGATTATCCCGCTTTTAAAATATTTTCACAAAAGAATCATCATTAAAGTTCATCTGATCTTTGACATTTGAGCTTACAGAAACTCTTCCAAGGTGATGCGTTGTATGGTTTGTGAAATCTATTGATTCTTTAATGAGGCTGAATGCAATACTAATTATTAAAAGCATAATATATAATGTGAATTATTGGAATATGTTTGGAAAATATTTTTTGTTGTTTTTCTTCCATCCTTTAATAAACAGTAAAATATAAACATTTGAAGTAGAAACATAGAAACATAGAAAAATTTCGGCAGATAAGAACCTTTCGGCCCATCTAGTCTGCCCAATTACATGGATACTTTACCTGGATTTATCTTTTGTTTAGGATAGCCTTATGCCTATCCCATGCTTGCTTAAATTCAATCACTGTTTTGGCCACTTCAACTGGAAGACTGTTCCATGTATCCACCACCCTCTCAGTAAAATAATGCTTCCTGATGTTACTTTTAAACCTTTGCCCCTCTAATCTAAGACTATGTCCTCTTGTTTTGCTACTTTGTTTCCTTTTAAATATACTCCCTTCCTCTACCCTGTGGATTCCCTTTACGTATTTAAATGTTTCTATCATATCTCCTCTGTCTCGTCTTTTTTCCAAGCTGTACATGTTAAGATCATTCAAGCCTTTCCTGGTAACGTTTCTCCTTCAAGCCGTACACCATTTTAGTAGCCATTCTCTGAACTCTCTCTAAGATGTCTATATCCTTCTGGTATGTGTGTGATGAGATGTGTTAAATACACTATATATGTTTATGTAGCGCTCACCCCCAGAGGAGCCGCTGAATAAACCCAGGATAGTCTCACAGCACTAAGAATTACTATACACCAGCACACTGTTGTGGATTTTCTAGATTTTGTTCTTTACTGAAACAATAGTGGCATTGAATACACATATACTTTGAGCATAAATCGAATAAGCGGGAATAAATGACGTAATGCACAACGCGGGAAAAACACGTGGCAGAAAAGAAACAGTTAATGCCCCTCAGTTCGTGAGTTTAAGTCCCGCTTAAAAAGGCTCATAAATTGGTGTCTTAGGGTACCCTTGTACTAGATTCAACTTGCCAGTGAATGAACGAAAATATCTTCGACTAGTCAACATTGGGGCCCTGTGAATTGAAGCAATCAACCAAGTGCGCGCTTTGTTGGAACCGTAGGCCTTGAGGCCTCTCACCCATCCGGCGAATACTGTGTCCAATACTGTGTCCCCCTCCCCCCATTTCAAAGGGCTCTGGTGCCTAACACTTACCTGAACTCATTTCCTCTTCACACAGGGAAACACACAGAGCTGGATCCATTCACACACTCAGCAGTCCCACCCTCCCTCCCCATTCACCGTCCCACCCTCCCTCCCCATCCACCCCCCCCCCACCCAGGACCGGCCACTATTTTCAGGCATCCTTTCCAGCTGTCTACACTTCTTTCTCTAATTACTCTTACTAATCCCAGGCTTCTAACTCCAAGGCAACCATCAATTACTCTCATCTTGCAGTCCTCTCCTCCTGTTTCCAACCCCAACCCTTCTAGATTGTGAGTTCCTATGGGAATAGGGCCCTCATCTCCTCCTGTACTGTTTGTCAAATGTTGTTCAATGTATTGTAACCCTGTCTATATTGTGCCTATTGTACAGCGCTACGGAATATGCCGGCACTTTATAAATAAATAATAATAATCAATACTGTCCAATGAGGGGTGTGTATGTAATATCCGAGGGGTGTGTATGTACTGTCCAATGAGGGGTGTGTATGCATTGTCCAATGAGGGGTGTGTATGTACTGTCCGAGGGGTGTGCTAAACAATGACAGGAAAACCCTTTTGTCACACAAGAGTAATCCTGACGAGCCATTCTGGAAAAACGTGCGTTGAGTACATTTGTCTGTGTAGTCCAGGGTTTGTGATTAGAAATTTTTCTATTAACAGGGTGATTAGCCGGCCTTTCAGGCTTTCCTTCCTCCTCCTGTTTCCTCCTTGGTTATATACAGTATATTTTTTTTCTGGCTAAGACTTGATTGGGGAGTGTTATGGTAGCAGCTGTATACACTCTGCTCCTGATTGATTGATCAATATCTATTACTATATTCAGCATAATTCCCCTGGAACTACACCACTGCCTGGGTTATATCTCGCCCATTTGTCATATTAAGAGAAATATATATATAATATTTTCCCTCCTATTTAGGTTTTGACTAACTTGAGATACATATATGTATGGGGGATCAAGTCCATGGCAATTCTTTGATTGATTTTATTATATTTTTGTTTAGTATTGGTGAGTCTGGTCATTGAGGCCACGTTTTTTTAGATAATAAGCAACAAACTTGCGTACAATTCAATAAACTTTAAGTTTTATCGCCACCTAGTGGGGACTGGAGCTGTATGTTGATAGCTCAGTTATTACAATTTTCTATGTTTTCTTTTGGTTTTTTTTGTAGAAAGTATTTTACCAGGAAGGATACATTGAGATTTCTCTCATTTTCAAGTATGTCCTGGGTGGCGAGCATGTATCGTTAGGTGTTTTGCCCAAGACAGAGTTGAGTCTCTGGTTTTCTCACCCCACAGTGAGCGATGACCAAGAAAAAGTTCTAAAATGTACCATATTGTTTCTAGCCTCATATCACGTAGTCACACAGCTGAGTTCTTCTCAGTGTTTACAGTGAACTTCGGTCACACAACAGTGCTTTGTGCATAACCCCGTAGACTATAAGGGTTATTCAGAGAGATCCGAAATTATTTCGAAATGTAACCGGACACTGAAATTCAGTGCACGGTGACATTTCTGGGCCATTCGGCTATTTAGAGAGCAAATTCTGGCGAATTGCCTGCACGTACGGTGCCTGTTCGAGGGTAGTGTAATCCCCCATAGAGAAGCAATGCTTTGTCTATTCAGAGACACCAAACAGCAGGGAAACGTTGCTGAAATGCCCTGCTGTTCGGTGCTTTAATTCGGCAGATTTATTCAGGAAAATCCCATAGGCTTCAATGTTAAAAATATTCCCGTTTTAATTCAATATCTAATAAACCATTTATTATTTTATTCTACTGTAATAGGTATCAAGCCTGCCCGGAGGGCAGTCTATTGTTGTGGAGCATATGGGTGCCCAGTGCTCCCAATGATGTGGCTGTTTATCGCACCCAGTTTCTGACCCCCAGCTCACATGGATATATATATATTGTCCCCAGCTCACATGGGTATATTTGCCCCCATCTCACATGGATATATATATTGCCCCCAGCTCACATGGATATATATGCCCCAGCTCACATGGATATATATATTTCCCCCAGCTCAATTGGGTATATTTTCCCCAGCTCACATGGGTATATTTGCCCCCAGCTCACATGGGTATATTTGCCCCAGCTCACATTGATATATAAATTGCCCCCAGCTCACATGGGTATATTTTCCCCCAGCTCACATGGATATATTTTCCCCAGCTCACAAGGATATATATATTGCCCCCAGCTCAGATGGGTATATTTGCCCCAGCTCACATGGGTATATTTGCCCCCAGCTCACATGGGTATATTTGCCCCAGCTCACATGGATATATAAATTGCCCCCAGCTCACATGGGTATATTTGCCCCAGCTCACATGGATATATTTGTCCCGCTCACATGGGTATATTTGCTCCCAGCTCACATGGGTATAATTGCCCCCAGCTCACATGGGTAGAATTGCCCCCTGCTCACATGGGTATAATTGACCCCAGGTCACATGGGTATATTTGCTCCCAGCTCACATGGGTATAATTGCCCCAGCTCACAATGGTATAATTGTCCCAGCTCACATGGGTATATTTGCCCCCCCCACTCACATGGGTATAATTGGCCCCAGCTCACATAGGTATATTTGCCTCCAGCTTACATGGGTATAATTGTCCCTGCTCACATGGGTATATTTGCCCCAGCTCACATGGATATAATTGTCCCCTTCTCACATGGGTATATTTGCCCCAGTTCACATGGGTATAATTGCCCCCAGCTCACATGGGTATATTTGCCCCAGCTCACATGGGTATATTTGCCCCCAGCTCACATGGATATATATATTGCCCCAGCACACATGGGTATATTTGCCCCAGCTCACATGGATATATTTGCCCCAGCTCACATGGATATAATTGTCCCCTGCTCACATGGGTATATTTGCCCCAGCTCACATGGGTATAATTGCCCCAGCTCACATGGGTTTGCCCCAGCTCACATGGGTATATTTGCCCCCAGCTCACATGGATATATATATTGCCCCCAGCACACATGGGTATATTTGCCCCCAGCTCACATGGATATATTTGCCCCAGCTCACATGGATATATATATTGCCCCCAGCTCAGATGGGTATATTTGCTCCCAGCTCACATGGGTATATTTGCCCCAGCTCACATGGATATATAAATTGCCCCCAGCTCACATGGGTATAATTTCCCCAGCTCACATGGATATATAAATTGCCCCCAGCTCACATGGGTATATTTTCCCCAGCTCACATGGGTATATTTGCCCCGCTCACATGGGTATATTTGCTCCCAGCTCACATGGGTATAATTACCCCCAGCTCACATGGGTATATTTGCCCCAGCTCACATGGGTATAATTACCCCCAGCTCACATGGGTATAATTGCCCCCAGCTCACATGGGTATATTTGCCCCCAGCTCACATGGGTATAATTGTCCCCAGCTCACATGGGTATATTTGCCCCAGCTCACAGGGGTATAATTGCCCCCAGCTCACATGGGTATATTTGCCCCAGCTCACATGGGTATAATTGCCCCCTGCTCACATGGGTATATTTGCCCCAGCTCACATGGGTATAATTGCTCCCAGCTCACATGGGTATATTTGCCCCAGCTCACATGGGTATATTTGCCCCCAGCTCAAATGGATATATATGCCCCCAGCTCATGACGCTGGATCCGCACGCAGCCTATAGCCATCTGCTGTGAGCGCATCCGGCTCTACAGGATGCGCGCGCAGCCTCTACCCGCTGCTGCGCGCTCGTCCTGTTATCCTGGATGCGCGCACTCTCTACCTGGCTGCTGCGTGCGCATCCTGTACTCCTGGATGCGCGCGTGGCCGAGGATTAGAGTCTACGCGCGGATCCAGCGTTTCTCCGAAGCTGCGCATCAGGCTTCTGTTGGCTGCGCGTGCAGCCAACAGAAACCGGATGCGCGGCGTCTGAGAAAATGATTTTATAGGTATGATAGAGTCTCTTCATGTATAGATTTTTTAGGATCTTTTAGACATTTTTGGGGATTTTTTCGGCAACATTTTTTTTCAAATAGTTTTTTCTTTTTTCTGTAACAGACCTTTTTATTATAAGTTTTGGATCTTATGTGTAAATTTCAGACATTTTCGTTGTGTAGTTTTTTTGCAAACAGCATTTCAATTTTGAATTTACCATGTTCGTCAGCTTGTCGGATTTTTCCAGCGGCTGCTCTGCGCTGTGATCGTCAGCTCGAAGGGTTTTTCCGGCATGTTCGGCAGGGTTTTTGCGGCCTTTCAGTGAGTGTTGTGCGGGTTTGCGGCGAGTATTCTCTGCACTACGGGGGGCCCTGCGGTGCTTGCTGAATACACCGCAGGTTCGGCGAAATAGGAATTGCCGAATCGCTCCCAAAGTGCGGAGAACGAAAAGTCACTGGACGTGCAGTAACTTTTCGGATCTCTCTGAATAACCCTGTATTTCTTGGGACGGACACTATCCTTAATATAAACTATACATCGTCATTAATGTGTCTCTTTGTGGAGTTGTTTTGAGGCGTTAATTAAACCTTATTTGGAAGCTGTTTCCACAATTACTCTCTCAGGAAGCTGCAACCTCCATCCGAATCCCCTCTGAATAAAATGAACGTTATAAAACATCGTATCTGAAACAGGAGGAAAGCAACATATGATATGTGTCGGCAGGTAGGTGAAACGCGTTCCTGGTACAATTCTATTGGTTACATAGGACTAGGAGGGATCGAAGGGTGCAGAAATGTTTATATTAAACGTTTGGTGGAGTGGGGTCGTCAAGAACCCTGGGCTGGAGTTAAAAAATAAAATTGTTTTTAAAAAAAATTTATTCAACCATTTATTCTTTACATTTTCAGCAAACCTTATATTTTTAGTATTTTTTAGGGAATTTTTTTCTTAGGCAATATTTTTGATACACAATTTTTTTAAAGGCTTTTTTTTTATTCTGTATCAGACCATTTTATTAATTTTTTATAGGACATTTGTTTTTATCTCAACACATTTTCATGTATTTTTATTGGTTTAAACACCTTTTAAAGAAAAGCAGAGTTCCGTTTATTTTTTTGTATGCAGTTTGGGCGCGTTTGGCAGACTGATTGGTGGTCTGTTCGGCAGTCAGTGGCGGTCTTCAGGTGCTCCACGTTCGGGGCACTTTGGGGACCTTGCGGTGAATAGTGAAATGACTGCAGGGTTGGTGAACTGGAATCGGCAAAGTGCGCCGAACCATAAAGCACCAAAATCTCACTGAAATTTCTGTGCTTTCAGAACAATCCTCTTAGCCGATGTGCCATATTAATCTTCTATATCATGTGCTGCAATCAGTGGGCTAGTATTTGATCTTTTCTGACTGGCCACACTAATTTGTATTGGTATCGGCATAGAAAGAGGCGCAAACCCAAATTCCATACGGAGCGGATTAACCTTAACCCCGTAGTATAGGAAATACTCGCAGCCAACCCGCAGAACACTCGCCGAGCACTCACCGAACACTCACCGAACACTCCGCCGAACATGCCGGAAAAACCAGACGAGCTGCCGATCACAGTGCAGAGCAGCCGCTGGAAAAGGCCGACAAGCAGACGAACGGGAAAAAAAAATAACAGTACGCTTGAAAGTTTCAAAATTGAAACGCTGTTTGCAAAAAAACTACTGAACGAAAATGTCTGGAATTTACATATGATCCAATGAATGATAATAAAAAGGGCTGATACAGAAAAAATAAAAAACTATTTAAAAAAGAAAAAGCGGAAAAAAAAATTGCCGAAAAAATCCCAAAAAATGCCTAAAAGATCCTAAAAAATCTATAAATAGAGACTTTTTACAGCAGAATAAAATAATAAATGGTTTATTAGATATTGAATTAAAACGGGAATATTTTTAACATTGAAGCCTATGGGATTCGCCTGAATAAACCTGTCAAATTAAACCATCGAACAGCAGGGCATTTCAGCAACTTTTCCCTGCTGTTTGGTGTCTCTGAATAGACAAACCATTGCTTCTATATGGGGGATTTCACTGCCCTCGAACAGGCACCGTACGTGCAGGCAATTTGCCTGAATTTGGCGAACTGCTTGCTCCCTGAATAGCCGAATGGCCCTGAAACGTCCCTGTTCGCTGAAATTCAGTGACCGGTTACATTTTGTTTCGGCCACATTTTGGATCTCTCTGAATAACCCCCATTGTCACTATGTTACATGTTTACAGGTGCATTCTGTATACAGTCACTGTGTTACATGTTTACAGGTGCATTCTGTATATAGTCACTATCTTACTTGTTTACAGGTGCATTCTGTTTATAGTCACTGTGTTACATGTTTACAGGTGCATTCTGTATATAGTCACTATGTTACATGTTTACAGGTGCATTCTGTATATAGTCACTATGTTACATGTTTACAGGTGCATTCTGTATATAGTCACTATGTTACTTGTTTACAGGTGCATTCTGTATATAGTCGCTGTGTTACATGTTTACAGGTGCATTCTGTATACAGTCACTGTGTTACATGTTTACAGGTGCATTCTGTATATAGTCACTATGTTACATGTTTACAGGCGCATTCTGTATATAGTCACTGTGTTACATGTTTACAGGCGCATTCTGTATATAGTCACTGTGTTACATGTTTACAGGCGCATTCTGTATATAGTCACTATGTTACTTGTTTACAGGTGCATTCTGTATATAGTCACTGTGTTACATGTTTACAGGTGCATTCTGTATATAGTCACTATGTTAAATGTTTACAGGTGCATTCTGTATATAGTCACTGTGTTACATGTTTACAGGTGCATTCTGTATATAGTCACTGTTACATGTTTACAGGTGCATTCTGTATATAGTCACTGTGTTACATGTTTACAGGTGCATTCTGTATTTAGGTATGTTAATAGGGAGCTCTGAAGTGACTTTAAACTGGGGGAAGATTTGATGGCGTCTGGGCGGTTATTCTATAATTGCGGTGCTCTGTAGGAAAATGAGGATCGAGCCACTCTCTTTTTGTATTGTGGTATTGCAAGTAAGGTGCATATCCTGGATCGGAGGTTATAGGATGAAGGAACTGCTGGGGGAAGCAGTCTATTCAGGTGGTATCCCAGAAAAGCTCTTAACCCCTTCGCTGCGGAGGACGCACTCAGCGCGTCCACCCGCAGGTAGCGTTCCTTGTGGAGGACGCGCTGAGCGTGTCCTCCCTTTGGGGCCAGCGATTGGCCAGGTTCTGGCCGATCGCTGTGCCCCCCGGTGCGGGCTGACATCCTCGATGTCAGCCCAGCACCTGGAACCCGGAACAATTAGATGTCATTGCGGCGGCGCGATGACATCTAATTCAGGCCCCCCCCCCCGCATGTGCGGAGAAGGCGCCTGAAAGGGAGGGCTTCGGACCTCTCTCCCTCCCGATCGCCGGGGTGCAGGGGGTTAATCCAGGCACCGTTTGAAAGGGAACAGCCTGCCCTTCCTAACGGTACCTGGAATTAACCCCATGGGGGCCGGATCACGAATCGGCGCTGAAAAGTGCCGGTTCGTGATCCTTTCCCGGAGCTGGCCGACATCTTGGATGTCGGCCAAGCTTCTGGGAATGCCCCCTGAGGACTGGCGTCATTGTGCATAGCACGATGATACCAGTCCTGGAGTTAACCCCTAACTGCCACCAATGGTGGAGATAGGGGGTTCCAATGAACCCCCTATCTCCCGATCTGTGGCAGTTAGGGGTTAATGTTTGATATTGTTGGATCGGCCAGAGCATGGCCGTTCCAACAATACCAAACATGACTATGAAATTTTTTTTTTAAATAATAAAAAATAAAAATAAATTTTTTTTTAAAAAAAATTATTAAAAAAAAACTATTTTTTTTCTTTTTTTTGGTTCGTTAATGCAGCAATATTGTTTCCATTTCAATAATAATGTGAACAATGATGCTGCACTAACAATTTTTGTATGCGGTGCGTTTGTTAAAAATCACGTAATTTTCCCCCAAAAAAAATGTAACGAGACCCCATCTCTAATTTTTTTAAAAAGCACACCCCATACAAAATATAACCGCAATTGCTCGCATGTTAAAATGTGAAAAAAAACACTTTGCACATTGTAAATTATTGAAAATTCATATTTTATTGCATTGTTTGTTATAATATACAGACAGGTCATGACGTATACATATAATAATGACATATTATGAATCTGCCGAATCTGACGGAAAGAACGATATATAATATGTCTGGGTCATATACTAAAATAAGCCTTCAAAACACGTTTAAACATGATGAGCAAAACCGGTAAAAATGACCTCAGCACAGAGGCGGGAAATGCCTCAGCAGCGAAAGGGTTAAACACCTGGTTGGAAAGGTGAAGGGTGCGTCTAGATTCCAGCGACGGCCAGTTTAGCTCTTTTAACATGTCACAATGGTGGGTCATGTAGTTACATTATAGCACAAAGAGGCAGAATGAGTTATACAATGTAGTAAGTTTATGAAGGTGCGTTTGCGGGGTGGCTGCATACACTACATCTCCGTATTCAATAGCCTGCATAAGCATTTGTTGTACAATCTGCTTTCTTACCGTGGGGTTCAGGCAGGATTTGTTTCTGCACAAGGTACCTAGTTTGGGGTAAAGTTTAGTTGAGAGTTTTTCCGGGCCAAAGGATAGATTTGGATCTAACCACATACCTAGATATTTGAGAGAAGTGACTGTGGTCAACATGCCATTTGATTTTGTCCCCACACATAGATGGGGATTTTGCAATTTATGTAGTTTAGGTTTTGTTCCAAAGAGCATCGTTACAGTTTTGTCAGTATTTAAAAAAAGTTTGTTATCTTTGATCCACTTTTCTGCCTCTGTGAATTGTTCTTGCAGCACGGCCTCCAGCTGCCGGAGATCTGGTTTGCTGGTATAGATTACAGTGTCGTCTGCGTACATATGTACAGTTGAGGCTTTGCAGACATTGGGCAGATCATTTATGAATATTGTGAATAGCAGGGAGCCAAGTATCGAGCCTTGGGGTACACCGCACGTGACTGGGAGGGGGAGGGAAGTGCTGTCAGAAATGGACACGCATTGCGATCGGTCAGATACATATGATTGAAACCAGGTTAGCGTGCGATCACCAATACCAGAGTTTTTACGTTTTTGTAATAAGATGCCATGGTCTACTGTGTCAAAGGCCTTGGCAAAATCAAGGAAGATGCTCCAGTTAGGTTCCCTTGTTCCATGCCTGCCTGGATATCATTCCAAACTTTTAAAAGGACAGTTGTAGTTGAATGATTTGGACGAAAGCCGGATTGATCTGGGGTTAAATAGTTCCAATATTGATAATAATCACGTAATTGTGTGTAGACACATTTTTCCAAAGTTTTTAACATTACAGGAAGCAATGAATCCAATGATATTGGACGGTAGATTGATACCAAAGTATTGTTGCCACTTTTATGGATAGATACCACCCTTGCAGTCTTCAAGAGTTTGGGTATGTATCCAGTCGCCAGTGATTCATTGATTAGGGTTGCAACAGGTTTTGCAATTGCCGGCGCACTTTATATTTAACTTTATCAAGGTTCCTTTTTTTACACTGTTAGACACTGTCACGCTGTTTACTCTTGGGTTCCACAACTATCATGGTTATTCAGAGAGAGTCAAACTGGCCCAGAAACTGCACCGAACAGTGAATTTCCACATACGCTGCAATTTTGGGGCCATTCGGCTATTTGCAAAGCAGACAATTCGCCAAATATTGGCGAATTGCCAGCAAAATAGGGGTGATCTTCGGCAGCAGGGAAATCTCACATACAGAAGCACTGGTTAATCTATTGACAGACACCAAACAGCAGAGAAATCAGGGGCGGATCCAGGGGGGGGCAACGGGGCAATTGCCCCCCCCCCCCGAGATTTGGCCCGGGGGTTGAGGGACCCAGATGCCGGGCAGCGCGAGAGCGCCTGCCCGGTCTTGAACAGTCCGTCCTGTGAAGTGGATGCGGCTGTGTGCGTGCGCAGCCGGTCACGTGGTCCGGCTAATCAGGTGGTACTGAGTCTCAGTACCACCTGACTGGCCGGACCGCGTGACCGGCTGCGCACGCACACAGCCGCATCCACTTCACAGGACGGACTGTTCAAGATCGGGCAGGCGCTCCCGCGCTGCCCGGCATCTGGGTCCCTCAACCCCCTGCCGGAGCTGGGGCAACAATCCAGGTGAGAGCTGGGGGCAAATCCATGACCTGGGGGCAAATCCATGACCTGGGGGCAAATCCATGTGTGACCTGGGGGCAAATCCATGAGCTGGGGCAAATCCATGTGTGACCTGGGGCAAATCCATGAGCTGGGGCAAATCCATGTGTGACCTCGGGGCAAATCCATGTGTGACCTGGGGGCAAATCCATGTGTGACCTGGGGGCAAATCCATGTGTGACCTGGGGGCAAATCCATGAGCTGGGGCAAATCCATGTGTGACCTGGGGGCAAATCCATGTGTGACCTGGGGGCAAATCCATGTGTGACCTGGGGGCAAATCCATGAGCTGGGGGCAAATCCATGTGTGACCTGGGGGCAAATCCATGTGTGACCTGGGGGCAAATCCATGTGTGACCTGGGGGCAAATCCATGAGCTGGGGCAAATCCATGTGCTGGGGCAAATCCATGAGCTGGGGGGCAAATCCATGAGCTGGGCAAATCCATGTGTGACCTGGGGGCAAATCCATGTGTGACCTGGGGGCAAATCCATGAGCTGGGGCAAATCCATGTGTGACCTGGGGGCAAATCCATGTGTGACCTGGGGGCAAATCCATGAGCTGGGGGCAAATCCATGTGTGACCTGGGGGCAAATCCATGTGTGACCTGGGGGCAAATCCATGTGTGACCTGGGGGCAAATCCATGAGCTGGGGCAAATCCATGTGCTGGGGCAAATCCATGAGCTGGGGGGCAAATCCATGAGCTGGGCAAATACATGAGCTGGGCAAATCCATGAGCTGGGGGCAAATCCATGAGCTGGGGCAAATCCATGATCTGGGGGCAAATCCATGATCTGGGGGAAAATCCATGAGCTGGGGCAAATCCATGAGCTGGGGGGCAAATCCATGAGCTGGGCAAATCCATGAGCTGGGCAAATCCATGTGCTGGGCAAATCCATGACCTGGGGGCAAATCCATGAGCTGGGCAAATCCATGACCTGGGGGCAAATCCATGAGCTGGGGGCAAATCCATGTGCTGGGCAAATCCATGACCTGGGGGCAAATACATGAGCTGGGCAAATACATGAGCTGGGCAAATCCATGACCTGGGGGCAAATCCATGAGCTGGGCAAATCCATGTGCTGGGCAAATCCATGACCTGGGGGCAAATCCATGAGCTGGGGGGCAAATCCATGTGCTGGGCAAATCCATGACCTGGGGCAAATCCATGACCTGGGGGCAAATACATGAGCTGGGCAAATACATGAGCTGGGCAAATCCATGACCTGGGGGCAAATCCATGAGCTGGGCAAATCCATGTGCTGGGCAAATCCATGACCTGGGGGCAAATCCATGACCTGGGGGCAAATCCATGAGCTGGGGGCAAATCCATGTGCTGGGCAAATCCATGACCTGGGGGCAAATCCATGAGCTGGGCAAATCCATGACCTGGGGGCAAATCCATGAGCTGGGCAAATCCTTGAGCTGGGGGCAAATTCATGTGTGAGCTGGGGGCTCTCTGCTCCTCTAGATTGTAAAATCCGGGGTGCCCTCTGCTCCTCTAGATTGTAAAATCCGGGGTGCCCTCTGCTCCTCTAGATTGTAAGCTCCTGGGTGTCCTCTGCTCCTCTAGATTGTAAGCTCCTGGGTGCCCTCTGCTCCTCTAGATTGTAAGCTCCTGGGTGCCCTCTGCTCCTCTAGATTGTAAACTCCTGTGAGCCGGGCCCTCTGCTCCTCTAGATTGTAAGCTCCTGTGAGCCGGGCCCTCTGTAAATTCTCGTGAGTCGGGCTCTCTGCTAAAACACCTTATTTTCTGTAAGTGCCCCTCCCGAGACTAGTCTCTGGATCCGCCCCTGAGAGAAATGTCAGTGAAATGCCCTGATGTTCAGTGGTTTCATTCGGCAAGTTTAAGCTAATATCAGATGAACGCAGTCAGAGTGCACTCTGCGTGCATGCATAACGGACAGACGTACTGATGGAAGATACTGTAGACACCACACGGTCCGTGTTTTATTGACGGACGTAGAAAAAAAAAGGGAACTATGGGAAATAAAATTAATATGAAAAATGATACGACGGATGTTAAACTGTGCGGCGACACGGACGTGATAACTGCGTTCGTCTGACGCCAGCCTGCCCTTAATCAGGCGAATCCCATAGGCTTCATTGTGAAAAATATTCCTGTTTTTATTCAATTTTTATTCAACTGTTTATCCTTGTAATCTGCAGCAAAAAGTCCCTTTACTTATAAATTTTATAGGCATTTTTTGGGCATTTTCGGCAAAAAAAATCAGAATATATCATTATTATTATTTTTTTTAACAGTGTTTTTTTTTCTGTAACAGACCTTTTTATTATTATTCATAGGACCCTATATGTAATTTTCAGGCATTTTTTGCAGTAGTTTTTTTGCAAACAGATTTTTAAAGTCGCAGTGTTTTTTTTGTATTTTTTACCCTGTTTGTCGGCTTGTCGGCTTTTCTGGCAGCTGGACGGCGCTGTGTTTGGCGGATCATTGGCTTTTTCCAGACGCGTTCGACTGGTTTGCGTCAGATCGTCGGGTGCATTCAGTGGCTTAATGGATCCGATGTTTTCCAACGGTTCCTCAGTGGCTTATCAGGTCCCATATTTTCAGCGGATTTTCAGCGTTTTTTACATTCCGAATGCTGAATTCACCGCAGGATCTGGTGAAAACACTCATTACGGGTTATTCAAAGAGCACTGAAACTCTACCGGAATTTCGGTGCTCTTTGAATAACCCCTTATGTGTTCTTGGTATTGAAAGCGTTACATTATTGCGTACAAGTATAACTCTTCATCTTCACATTTATCACACAGGTGGCTCGACTCTAGTGACATGGATTGGCTGAATCACACCAAGGTGACCTACTTCATTTTTTCGGAAATCTCTGATGATCCCCAGCTGGTGATTCTCATCTTCCTCCTCGTTCTACTCCTCTACCTCACCTCTCTTGGGGGTAACATGACCATCCTTCTCTTGATCTGCTTGGACCGCCATCTCCACACCCCCATGTACTTTTTCTTGGCCAACCTCTCCGTCCTGGACATGTCTTCTGCCACAGTTGCTCTACTTAATATAATCCTTATGTTTGTAACAGCGAATAGAACGATCCCATACGTCACTTGCATCACGCAGATGTATTTCTTTGGAAGCTTCATTAACGTTGAGTTACTGATACTTACGGCCATGAGTTATGACCGGTATGTGGCCATCTGCGACCCCTTGAGATACATTCTCATAATGAACCACAAAATCTGTTTTCTCTTGGCCCTCGCGTGTTGGACATTGAGCCTATTAGAGGTTTTGCCACTCGCGGTCCTGTTGGTGGAACTTACGTGTTACAGGTCCAACGTGATTAACCATTTCGTCTGTGACATCATGCCGTTAATACAGCTCTCATGCAGTGACACGTTTCTTCTAGAAGCATTCTTCTTTATCGAAGGAGTGTTCGTTATGGGATTCATCCCCTTCCTGCTCACCTTTACTTCTTATGTTTTCATTATTGTTGCTATCCTGAGGATCCGTTCCAGCACCGGGAGACGTAAAGCCTTCTACACCTGCTCCTCACATCTCACGGTTGTCCTCTTACTCTACTCTACCCTTGTCTTCCAGTACCTGAGACCCATCACACCGGACAGTCTGGACTACAATAAGTTCTTCTCTCTCTTTAACATCGCTGCCGTCCCCGTGTTAAACCCAATGATTTACAGCTGGAAAAATAAGGACGTGAAGTCAGCTGTGAGGAGGCTGATACTTTCAGAAAACCCTTTAAAAATAGCCTCATAAATTAACCCCTTCACTGCTGAGCCTTTCACTTCTGTGTGCTGAGCTCATTTTGACAGTTTTATGCTCATCATGTTTAAACGCGATTTGAAGTCAGGTTTTATTGTAGGACCCAGACACATTATATATCCTTTATTTCAGCAGACTTGGCTGATTCATAATATTGTATATTGTTATTATATATTTTTTATATATTATATATATTATTATTATATATTGTATATATATTATTATATGGCATATATGGAAAAAAAGGATGCGCATGATAAAGGCTCCAACGGGGCCGAAATGTCGGGCAAGTACACAGGAACTTTTTTAATGTTGATCCATTAAAGTTTTCGTATTTTATTCTTAAGACTGCAGGTGCATCCCTTTTTTCCATATAATGTATTCTGTGTATTGTCCATGGAATTTTGAACTGAGGCATTATTATTACTATTTTTGGCAGGCTGTCTGAGGCAATTTATTGGGACTTATATTGTTATACAGTGTCAATAAAATGTATGTGAACCCTTTGGGATTATGTGGAGTTTTGCATGAATTGGTCATAAAATGTGCTCTGATCTTCATCTAAGTCACAACAATTTGAAAAACACAGTCTGCTTAAAATAATACAACACAAACATTTTATGTTTTCATGTGTTTATTGAACAGAACATGTAAACATTCACAGTGCAGGGTGGGAAAAGTATGTGAACCCCTAGCCTAATGACTTCTCCAAGAGCTAATTGGAGCCAGGAGTGAGCCAACCTTAAGTCCAATCAGTGTGATATTATTGGATGTGTTGCTGAAAGCTGTCCTGCCCTTTAAAAACACACACCAGTTTTGGGTTTACTGGTTTCAAGAAGCACTGCCTGATGTGAACCATGCCTCGCAGAAAAGAGCTCTCAGAAGATCTACGATCAAGAATTGTTGACTCGCGTGAAGCTGGAAAGGGTTACAAAAGTATCTCCAAAAGCCTTGATGTTCATGTGTCCACGGTAAGACAGACTGTCTACAAATGGAGAAAGTTCAGCACTGTTGCTACTCTCCCTAGTCGTGGTTTTCCTGTAAAGATGACTGCAAGCGCACAGCGCAGAATGCTTAATGAGGTAAAGAAGAATCCTAGAGTGTCAGCTAAAGACTTACAGAAATCTCTGGCACATGCTAACATTTTTGTTGACACATCTACAATAAGGAAAACATTAAACAAGAATGGAGTACATGGGAGGACACCACGGAGGAAGCCATTGCTGTCCAAAAAGAATATTGCAGCACGTTTGAAGTTTGCAAAAAAGCACCTGGATGTTCCACAGCACTACTGGCAAAATATTCTGTGGACAGATGAAACCAAAATTGAGTTGTTTGGAAAAAACACACAACACTATGTGTGGAGAAAAAAAGGCACAGCACACCAACATCAAAACCTCATCCCCACTGTAAAACATGATGGAGGGAGTATCATGGTTTGGGGCTGCTTTACTGCCTCAGGGCCTGGACGAATTGTTGTCATTGATGGAAAAATTAATTCCAGAGTGTTTATCAAGACATTTTGCAGGAAAACGTAAGACCATCTGTCCACCAACTGAAGCTCTGCAGAGGATGGGTGATGCAACAGGACAATGACCCAAAGCATACAAGTAATTCAACAAAAGAATGGCTTCAACAAAACAAACTACGCCTTCTGGAGTGGCCCAGTCAGAGTCCTGACCTCAACCCGATTGAAATGCTGTGGCATGACCTTAGGAGAGCGATTCACACCAGACATCCCAAGAATATTGCTACACTGAAACAGTTTTGTGAAGAGGAGTGGTCCAAAATTACTCCAGATCATTGTGCAGGTCTGATCTGCAACTACAGGAACCATTTGGTTGAGGTTATTGCTGCCAAAGGAGGGTCTCTTACCAGTTATTAAATCCAAAGGTTCACATACTTTTCCCACCCTGCACTGTGAATGTTTACATGTTATGTTCAATAAACACATGAAAACATATAATGTTTGTGTTGTATTATTTTAAGCAGACTGTGTTTTTCAAATTGTTGTGAATTAGATGAAGATCAGAGCACATTTTATGACCAATTCATGCAAAACTCCACGTAATCCCAAAGGGTTCAAATACTTTTTCTTGCCACTGTATGTATATGTCATGTCCTGTCAGAATGCTATAACAAATAAATGTAAAAAAAATTGAATTTCCATTCAGATTTCAATCATTTACAGTGCGCAAATTATTTTTTTTCCACATTTTATCATCCGAACCTTTACGGTTATATACAGGGTTATTCAGAGAGAGGGAAAAAGCAGGAGAATGACTGGAGAATGGAAAATTCTAGGTCAAAATAGCCGATTTGGAAAGTGAGATGAATGGGAGAATTTTCCATTCTCCAGTCATTCTCCTGCTTTTCACCGCTCTCTGAATAACCCTAATATTCTATGGGGTACGCTTGTTAAAAAAAAATAGAATTGGAGTAAATAGAAATACATGATTTTAGCTAAACTGAAAAAAGGAAATTTTTCATTGTGGGAAATAAGATGATGAGTTTGTGCAGCATCATTGTTCACATTATAAATAAAAAGTGAACAACAGTGCTGCATTATAAAGAAAAAAAAATATTTTTTTATTATTTTATATATTTTATTTTTACACATAAACTAGTCATGCTTTGGCCTTTCCAACAATATCAAGCATGACCATCTAGCTGCAACCAATCAGGAGATACCGGAGTCCAAAGGAAACCCTATCTCCACCATAGGGATTTACACAGGGAAATCCATGGGCAGCTAGGGCTTAATTCCCTTACTGACATTGTAGCGCCCATGCGCGATGACGCACCTCGCCTCAGGGACTTCCAAATCCAGAAATCCCTGAAGCTTTTCTGCACAGTTTGTGCTCCTATACAAGTTGTGCAGTGTAGGAACTGAAAACTGTGCAGCGCTACGGGACTCGCACACTTTATGTACACAAATTCTGTAGCGCCTGCACAGAGCGATGGATTGGAGCTGCGCGCGCATGCACAGATCTGATCCATTGCTGCTTCTCTGAGAACGCTCGCTACAGCGTTTGGTCTCAGATGGTAACGTCGGCCGTTCTCTACGTGTGACAACACTGGTGACCGGCAGCTGGGAAATTAAAAATCCTGGCTGCTGGTGATGCTGGAGGGTGGTGGAAACTCCTCCACTTCACTCCATTAAACCAGACATTAAACCGCTAGAATTCCAATCAAACTGGAAGAATGAAAATGTTCTAAAACTACAGACTGACAACATATGTCATTGAACAGTTAAATTCTCTCACCATCTGCAGATATTCAGGGAAATAAACATTAATTACTTATTATTTACTTCTGAGACTTGGAGGTCTGGGTGTACGGGTCCCTAAGAGGACATCCACCATGAGGACGTTTGTAAAAAAAAAAATATATATTTTTTTTTTGAGAAAGGATTTTACCAGGAAGGATACATTGAGATTTCTCTCATTTTCAAGTATGTCCAATGAGATCAGAGCAGCGATCACTGATATTAAAAGACACATCATGGTAAAACCGAGAGTGGGGGTGCCAGGATTTTGATATGGTGGGGTTAAAAATGAACCCCTGTACCCATCTGCCCATTCAATTAATGGTATAAAAAACAGGGTAACGTTTGATTCGATGTAACTTTAATCGCTGAAGTTATATAGGTGTGTGTGTGATATTTATATTATACAGAATATGTTAATGTATTTATATGTACGGCTCACACTGGGATAAATTAATAAATAAACAGAATTCTCTAAGTTGTGGTGCTCTGGGATGTAACGCACGAGGGATCTGTAAGCAGCGGCAGCAGAAGGCAATAAAACGGTGTTGCCGATAAGGAGGACAAAGTGGAGGAGGTGATGGAGAGCACAATGTATCACGCATCACCCAGGACTGTGATCAGCAATGAAGATCAGTACGAGCATGTCCGACACACCGCAGAAACCAGCATCTATCAATGTACTCTGCGTCTAACATTCTGTCAGTCTCAGGAACAATACCATGAAAAATACATTCTCTTTCCGTAGGAGAAGGTGTTTTACCTTGAATCATTGAGCTTTGAGGTCACCACACTCATAAAACACAGCAGACGGGATTTTGTGATATCCCGGTCAGGTAGATTTCTGGTTACGGGGGACTTCAGCGTTTATTTGGGGTTGGGCTGATATTACGATGCAGGAGCCCTTAGGATTGGGTGGTCCGTGTCTTCCAGGGGCTTCAGCTATCGGGTCCTATTCCAGAGCTGGTGTAAAGTTACCAGAGCCATTATAGTCTATGGAGTTAAGTTTACAACAGCTCTGGTTAAGTTAGTAGCAACTTTGTAATATTGTCCAGGTAACCAGGGAACTTTATACATTGTATATTTTCACATCAGTGTGAACCAGCTAATCACCAAAAATGCCTTTGACCAAAGATAGAAACAAATGCTTGAAGCTTTTGCTATAAATCCATCCTACTGTCAAATATTAAAATGTTGACTACAGTTAAAGGGCCAGTACCACCAAAAAATGCAATGTTTGTGTTTATTTATGTTGCTGATATCTTACATGTGTTTGTTTTTCTCTTGTATGTTTAGAAAATATTTACCTCTATATGTTTCACTGGGTGCATCCATTGTGTGATATTTTCTCTATATGTGTCACTGGGTGCATCCATTGTGTGATATTTTCCTCTATATGTGTCACTGGGTGCATCCATTGTGTGATATTTTTCTCTATATGTGTCACTGGGTGCATCCATTGTGTGATATTTTCCTCTATATGTGTCACTGGGCACATCCATTGTGTGATATTTTCCTCTATATGTGTCACTGGGTGCATCCATTGTGTGATATTTTCTCTATATGTGTCACTGGGTGCATCCATTGTGTGATATTTTCCTCTATGTGTCACTGGGTGCATCCATTGTGTGATATTTTTCTCTATATGTGTCACTGGGTGCATCCATTGTGTGATATTTTCCTCTATATGTGTCACTGGGTGCATCCATTGTGTGATATTTTCCTCTATGTGTCACTGGGTGCATCCATTGTGTGATATTTTTCTCTATATGTGTCACTGGGCGCATCCATTGTGTGATATTTTCCTCTATATGTGTCACTGGGTGCATCCATTGTGTGATATTTTCCTCTATATGTGTCACTGGGTGCATCCATTGTGTGATATTTTCCTCTATGTGTCACTGGGTGCATCCATTGTGTGATATTTTTCTCTATATGTGTCACTGGGCGCATCCATTGTGTGACCTCTCTCTCGTGACATCACGCAATGTGGAGTGATCGAGAAGGGAGTCTGGGGACTATCAGGGTTATCCAAAGAGATTCGAAAAGTCAGCGCACGTTCGGTTACTTTTCGTTCTCTTCAATTCGGTTCCTTTTGCCGATTGCATTTCGGTGACCCTGCGGTGTATTCAGCAAACACCACAGGGTCCCCGAATTGCAGGGAAAAGCTGCCGCAAACCTGACGAAAACTAACCGATGCACGCTGAAAACAAGCAAAAACATCTGGATTAACCTTTGAAGAAGTCGAACAGGAGCCGAACAGGAGCCGAATCACACAGAGCCGAAGCAGCTGTGACGTAGAGGAGGCAGTGAATAAATTAGAAAAACCATTTGTATGAATCTGGGAAAAAGAAACTCTGTTTGCAAAGAAACTACTGAGCGAAAATGTCTGAAATTTTCACAGGAGGTCCAGGGAATGATAATAAAGAGGGCTGTTACAAAAAAATAAGTAAACTGAAAAAAAAAATAAAAAAAAAATCGGACTTTTAAAAAAAATAAAAAAATCTGAAAAATGCTTAAAGTATCCTAAAAAAATCTATAAATAAAGAGACTCTTTGCTGCAGAATTTTATAATGAACGGTTTATTAGATATTGAATTAAAACAGTATTTTTAACATTGAAGCCTATGGGATTCTCCTGAATAAATTTGCCGAATTAAACCACCGAATGGCAGGGCATTTCGGGAACCTTTCACTGCTGGTTTGTGTTCTCTGAATAGCCGAAGCAGTGCTTTTTCATGGGGATTTCACTGCCTCGAACAGGCACCGAACAGGCACCGTATGTGCAGGCAATTCGCCTGGATTTGGCGAATTGCCTGCTCTCTGGATAGCCGAATGGCCAGGAAAGGTAACCGAACGCTGATTTTCAGCGTTCGGTTACCTTTCTCAAGCAATTCGAATCTCTTTGGATAACCCTGTGAGTGTTCGCAGGCTCACTTTGCTCCCAATGGCCAGAAGCAGCGGATTGGGCCACCGCTCTCTGCGTGGGATGAGAGTTGTGTATCTGATTTATTGGGGAGCGTTAGGGGGCTTTCAATGATTCTGCAGAACGGAATCAGTTAGCACCAGCTTGTAGGTGTCACTAAAATATTGGCTTGTGCATCGCTGTGGTGATTAGCGCTAGCGCTTTGTAATACTGTTCGGTGCCTGTTCGAGGGCAGTGAATCCCCCATAGAGAAGCACTGCTTCGGCTATTCAGAGAACACAAACCAGCAGTGAAAGGTTCCCGAAATGCCCTGCCATTCGGTGGTTTCATTCGACAGGTTTATTCAGGAGAATCCCATAGACTTCAATGTTAAAAATATTCCCGTTTTAATTCAATATCTAATAAACCGTTCATTATAAAATTTTGCAGTAAAGAGTCTCTTTATTTATAGATTTTTTAGGATATTTTAAGGATTTTTTTTAAGTTTACTTATTTTTTCTGTAACAGCCCTTTTTATTATCATTCATTGGATTATATGTAAATTTCAGACATTTTCGCTCAGTAGTTTCTTTGCAAACAGTGTTTCACTTTTCAAACATTCATACAAACAGTTTTTCTAATTTATTCACTTCACTCTGTCTGCGGTCTTGGCTTTCTCGGCTTTTTCCGGCGTTTTCGCTGCGTGTGATCAGCTCCTGCTCGAGTTTTTCCGTGGTTTTCGGCAGGTTAATCCAGAGGTTTTCGGCGTGCATTCTCTGGGTTTTGCGGTTCCTTTTTGGCAGGTTTGCGGCAGCTTTCCCTGCAATTCGGGGACCCTGTGGTGCTTGCTGAATACACCGCAGGGTCGCCGAAATGGGATCGGCAAAAGGAACCGAATTGAAGAGAACGAAAAGTCACTGAACGTGCGGTGACTTTTAGAATCTCTTTGAATAACCCTGTCTGTATAAGATCCCCAAAGATCCAACTCATAGGAATGCATTGTGTCGGTTGTATGTAATTAACATCTCCATAGGTATATTAAAGTGTTTTAAGTCCACTATCAGATCTCATTCAGCTGCCATATCTTATCTTGTGAAGCATAGACAGCGCAATAGACCACCTGCAGTGTATCTACACAATCTCTCTCCCCCACCCCACCGCCTCTCCACTGCTGTTTTATCCTAAATGTAAATGTTGCATCATGGGAAAAATCAACAAAATGGAAACAGGAGATAAAAACCTAACTTTAGCTTTCCTTTTTACATGCAATTACTTCATATGAAGAAAGAAACAGCAGCACGTGTTCTATAATGTGTTCTATAACGTGTTCTATAATGTGTATGTATTCTATAATGTGTTTTATAATGTGTTTTAGCATGTGTTTTATAATGGGTTTTATAATGTGTTCTATAATGGATTTTATAATGGGTTTTATAATGTGTTCTATAATGGGTTTTATAATGTGTTTTAGCATGTGTTCTATAATGGATTTTATAATGGGTTTTATAATGTGTTCTATAATTGGTTTTATAATGGGTTTTATAATGTGTTTTTATAATGTGTTTTAGCATGTGTTCTATAATGGATTTTATAATGGGTTTTATAATGTGTTCTATAATTGGTTTTATAATGGGTTTTATAATGTGTTTTAGCATGTGTTCTATAATGTGTTTTAGCATGTGTTCTATAATGTGTTTTAGCATGTGTTCTATAATGTGTTTTAGCATGTGTTCTATAATGTGTTTTATAATGTGTTCTATAATGGGTTTTATAATGTGTTCTATAATGGGTTTTTATAATGTGTTCTATAATGGGTTTTTATAATGTGTTTTAGCATGTGTTCTATAATGGATTTTATAATGGGTTTTATAATGTGTTCTATAATGGGTTTTATAATGTGTTTTAGCATGTGTTCTATAATGGGTTTTATAATGGGTTTTAGCATGTGTTCTATAATGGGTTTTATAATGTGTTCTATAATGGGTTTTTATAATGTGTTTTAGCATGTGTTCTATAATGGGTTTTATAATGTGTTTTATAATGGGTTTTATAATGTGTTCTATAATGGGTTTTATAATGGGTTTTATAATGTGTTTTAGCATGTGTTCTATAATGGGTTTTATAATGTGTTCTATAATGGGTTTTTATAATGTGTTTTAGCATGTGTTCTATAATGTGTTTTAGCATGTGTTCTATAATGGGTTTTAGCATGTGTTCTATAATGTGTTTTAGCATGTGTTCTGTAATGGATTTTATAATGTGTTCTATAATGGGTTTTATAATGGGTTTTAGCATGTGTTCTATAATGGGTTTTATAATGGGTTTTATAATGTGTTCTATAATGGGTTTTATAATGTGTTTTAGCATGTGTTCTATAATGGGTTTTATAATGTGTTCTATAATGGGTTTTTATAATGTGTTTTAGCATGTGTTCTATAATGTGTTTTAGCATGTGTTCTATAATGGGTTTTAGCATGTGTTCTATAATGTGTTTTAGCATGTGTTCTGTAATGGATTTTATAATGTGTTCTATAATGGGTTTTATAATGGGTTTTAGCATGTGTTCTATAATGGGTTTTATAATGTGTTTTAGCATGTGTTCTATAATGGGTTTTATAATGTGTTTTAGCATGTGTTCTATAATGGGTTTTATAATGTGTTTTAGCATGTGTTCTATAATGGGTTTTATAATGTGTTCTACAATGGGTTTTATAATGGGTTTTAGCATGTGTTCTATAATGGGTTTTATAATGTGTTTTAGCATGTGTTCTATAATGGGTTTTATAATGTGTTCTATAATGGGTTTTATAATGGGTTTTTGCATGTGTTCTATAATGGGTTTTATAATGGGTTTTAGCATGTGTTCTATAATGGGTTTTAGCATGTGTTCTATAATGTGTTTTAGCATGTGTTCTGTAATGGATTTTATAATGTGTTCTATAATGGGTTTTATAATGTGTTTTAGCATGTGTTCTATAATGGGTTTTATAATGTGTTCTATAATGGGTTATATAATGGGTTTTTGCATGTGTTCTATAATGGGTTTTATAATGGGTTTTTGCATGTGTTCTATAATGGGTTTTATAATGTGTTTTAGCATGTGTTCTATAATGGGTTTTATAATGTGTTCTATAATGGGTTTTATAATGGGTTTTTGCATGTGTTCTATAATGGGTTTTATAATGGGTTTTAGCATGTGTTCTATAATGGGTTTTAGCATGTGTTCTATAATGTGTTTTAGCATGTGTTCTGTAATGGATTTTATAATGTGTTCTATAATGGGTTTTATAATGGGTTTTAGCATGTGTTCTATAATGGGTTTTATAATGTGTTTTAGCATGTGTTCTATAATGGGTTTTATAATGTGTTCTATAATGTGTTTTATAATGGGTTTTTGCATGTGTTCTATAATGGGTTTTATAATGGGTTTTTGCATGTGTTCTATAATGGGTTTTATAATGGGTTTTAGCATGTGTTCTATAATGGGTTTTATAATGTGTTCTATAATGGGTTATATAATGGGTTTTAGCATGTGTTCTATCATGGGTTTTATAATGGGTTTTAGCATGTGTTCTATAATGGGTTTTATAATGTGTTTTAGCATGTGTTCTATAATGGGTTTTATAATGTGTTCTATAATGGGTTTTATAATGTGTTCTATAATGGGTTATATAATGGATTTTATAATGGGTTTTAGCACGTGTTCTATAATGGGTTTTATAATGGGTTTTAGCATGTGTTCTATAATGGGTTTTATAATGTGTTCTATAATGGGTTTTATAATGGGTTTTATAATGGGTTTTATAATGGGTTTTAGCATGTGTTCTATAATGGGTTTTATAATGGGTTTTAGCATGTGTTCTATAATGGGTTTTATAATGTGTTTTAGCATGTGTTCTATAATGGGTTTTAGCATGTGTTTTAGCATGTGTTCTATAATGGGTTTTATAATGTGTTCTATAATGGGTTTTATAATGTGTTCTATAATGGGTTTTTATAATGTGTTTTAGCATGTGTTCTATAATGGGTTTTAGCATGTGTTCTATAATGGGTTTTAGCATGTGTTCTGTAATGGATTTTATAATGTGTTCTATAATGGGTTTTATAATGGGTTTTAGCATGTGTTCTATAATGGGTTTTATAATGTGTTTTAGCATGTGTTCTATAATGGGTTTTATAATGTGTTCTATAATGGGTTTTATAATGGGTTTTTGCATGTGTTATATAATGGGTTTTATAATGGGTTTTATAATGTGTTCTATAATGGGTTATATAATGGGTTTTATAATGGGTTTTAGCATGTGTTCTATCATGGGTTTTATAATGGATTTTATAATGGGTTTTAGCATGTGTTCTATAATGGGTTATATAATGGATTTTATAATGGGTTTTAGCATGTGTTCTATAATGGGTTTTATAATGTGTTCTATAATGGGTTTTATAATGGGTTTTATAATGTGTTCTATAATGGGTTTTTATAATGTGTTTTAGCATGTGTTCTATAATGTGTTTTAGCATGTGTTCTGTAATGGATTTTATAATGTGTTCTATAATGGGTTTTATAATGGTTTTAGCATGTGTTCTATAATGGGTTTTATAATGTGTTCTATAATTGGTTTTATAATGGGTTTTATAATGTGTTTTAGCATGTGTTCTATAATGTGTTTTAGCATGTGTTCTATAATGTGTTTTAGCATGTGTTCTATAATGGGGTTTATAATGTGTTTTTGCATGTGTTCTATAATGGGTTTTATAATGGGTTTTAGCATGTGTTCTATAATGGGTTTTATAATGTGTTCTATAATGTGTTCTATAATGGGTTTTATAATGGGTTTTAGCATGTGTTCTATAATGGGTTTTATAATGTGTTTTAGCATGTGTTCTATAATGGGTTTTATAATGTGTTTTAGCATGTGTTCTATAATGGGTTTTATAATGTGTTTTAGCATGTGTTCTATAATGGGTTTTATAATGTGTTCTATAATGGGTTTTATAATGTGTTCTATAATGGGTTTTATAATGGGTTTTAGCATGTGTTCTATAATGGGTTTTATAATGTGTTCTATAATGGGTTATATAATGGGTTTTATAATGGGTTTTAGCATGTGTTCTATAATGGGTTTTATAATGTGTTTTAGCATGTGTTCTATAATGGGTTTTATAATGTGTTTTAGCATGTGTTCTATAATGGGTTTTATAATGTGTTCTATAATGGGTTTTATAATTTGTTCTATAATGGGTTTTATAATGGGTTTTATAATGTGTTCTATAATGGGTTTTTATAATGTGTTTTAGCATGTGTTCTATAATGTGTTTTAGCATGTGTTCTATAATGGGTTTTATAATGTGTTCTATAATGGGTTTTATAATGGGTTTTAGCATGGGTTCTATAATGTGTTTTTTGTAATGCACAAATAATCTAGTTACAGCTTATGTTAGTGGTGGTGTCCCTTTAATTTCTGGTTCCTAAGGTTTGATAAGGACCACCTGGCTGATGGGAACCCCCTGCTAACTTATCATTGAGAGGTTTATCTTCTACTGTATAAGATGTTCTATTCTTCAAAGGTTGTGATGGAATTATCTTGTTATTGGTCATTAAGGCTAGGGTCAGACGAACGCATTTTTCGTGTCGTCCGTGAAAAGTGCGTTCGAACGAATGGACGCATTTTTTCACGGAACACGCGATAGCGGTCATACGATGCGCAGTTTCGTCTGTGATTTTTTACAGATCATCAATAAAACACTTTTTGCGTCTGGACGTTATGTTGGCCGGACATTAGCAGCGTCTGACGTCTCCTAATCACGCAAACACGCCGCTATGCGGACGCAGCGCACTCTGTACTACGTCAGTACTAGCGGTTTCACGTTCTCGAAAAAATGCGTTCGTTTGCCGCTTGTGTTGCGCGGCTGCACTTTCGTGTGGCCGTACTTCGTATGTTGCCCATCATTGGCCGTCATTTGCTGCTAGCACGGCCGTGATAAAGTGCGGCTGCACGCGCGTTCGCACTGCGTTCGCCTGACCCCAGCCTTAACCCACTAATCACCTCGCTGCCATTACATCCATTTAACCCAATAATCAACTGTCATTATCTTCCTTTAACACATTAATCCCCTTGTTGTCACAACTAGATCCTTTAACCCAGTGTTTCCCAAACCTCTCCTCAGGACCCTCAGCCAGGCCAGGTTTTGCAGATCACCTTGGGGAAATGCAGACTGAATCCCGCAATCACTGAGCAGCAAATCATATCACCTGTGCTGTGCTTCACATATCCTGCAAACCTGGCAAGGCGGAGGCTCCTGAGGACAGGCGCGGGAAACACTGCTTTAAGGCTAGGGTCAGACGAACGCATTTTTTGCGTCGTCCGTGAAAAAGTGCGTTCGAACGAATGGACGTATTTTTTCACGGAATACGCGATAGCGGTCATACGATGTGCATTTTCGTGCGTGATTTTGTATCATCAATAAAACACTTTTTGCGTCTGGACGTTATGTTGGCCGGACATTAGCAGCGTCTGACGTCTCCTAATCACACACACACACCGCTATGCGGCCGCAGCGCACTCTGTACGTCAGTACTAGCGGTATCACGTTCTCGAAAAAATGCGTTCGTTTGCCACTTGCGTTGCTCGGCATTGGACGTCATTTGCTGCTAGCACGGCCGTGATTAAGTGCAGCTAAACGCACGTCAAAACTGTGTTCATCTGACCCCAGCCTAATGGGTGGAAAGTAACTGTTACACATTGACACTAGAAACCTGTAGGAGACACCGATTGTATTGTATGTCTGCGTCATCAGTGGTTGGGAAGGTTTCTGTGGGTACAAGAGAGGAAGGCAGAGAGCCCAGAGTGGATCCCACATAGATCTAGCCAGTTTTATTGGTCTGAGGGTCCTATAATCTAAAATCGGGAATCAGAATGATTCGAATTGCTGATATTTTGGACCATTTCTGAATATGTCCATAGTGACTCACACAAGTTTAATTGGGACAGAGTTGCCTGTAATCTAACCCAAGGGACCTGAAGGGAGTAGAAGAACCTTAAAACTAAGTAATGTTTATATATTTGTCCACTAAACTGTGTCTACGTTACTTTAACAGATCAACGATTCAACTCCCCAATGGGTGCACTGGCCACACTCAAAGCTCGCCAATAATATCGAGAGAGAAGAGATGCAGAGAAGAACAGGATTATCGTCATTTCATGGAAAATTACACAAACAAGAAGTCGGAATTGTCTTAGATAACATATTGGTAATCGATGGCCGCGTCCAACCAATCGGCGGTTGCCTATTTCATTGTTAAAGGGATTTCTGACCTCCCTGAGCTTCAGGTTCTGATCTTCCTCCTGGTCCTCCTCATCTATCTAGTCAGTATTGGTGGTAACATGACCATCCTTCTCCTGATCTGTCTGAATCGTCGTCTTCACACCCCTATGTACTTCTTCCTGGGGAACCTGTCTGTCATGGACATGTCTAACATCACAGTCACTCTACACACGCTCCTCATAATGACCCTGAAAGGAGACAAAACTGTTTCGTACGTTGCCTGCATGGCTCAAATGTATTTGTTTTCCAGTCTGGCCACCGATGTGTTGCTGATGTTGACTGCCATGGGTTATGACCGCTACGTGGCCATCTGCAAACCTCTGAATTATGTGGTGATCATGAACCAAAAAGCCTGTGTTCTCCTGGCTCTTGCATGTTGGGTGTTGGGTTTTATTGAGCTCTCCCCCTACATTGCCCTATTGTCCGGCTACTCGTGCTACAAATCCAATGTTATTGACCATTTCTACTGTGATGTCATGCCCATCCTGAAAATGTCATGCAGTGATACATCTGTCTTACAAATTATCATCATTGTTGAAGGCTTGTTCTGTTTATCCCTTCCCCCACTGCTCCTTACTTTCATATCCTATGTTTTTATAATCAAATCCATCATGAAAATCCACTCCAACGTCGGGAGGCGCAAAGCCTTCTACACCTGCTCCTCGCACCTCACCGTGGTCACCTTGCTCTACCTCACCCTCTTCAGTCAATACCTAAGGCCGGCATCGGCCAATTCATTAGTCTCTAATAAGCTTTTCTCTCTGTTCAACACGGCGGCCATCCCCTTGTTAAACCCTTTAATCTGCAGCTTGAGAAATAACGACGTGAAATCTGTTTTAGGAAAGAGGTTAAAATGTTTTAAAATGGAGCTTTGAGGTTGGTCTTACGGTGATCGGCCAAACACTGACTTTTGGTGATTTCGGTAGGTCATGCTGCTTTTATCATGGATTTCTATCAATAGGTTTTCAAAAGTGATGTATAGCATTTTTCTTTATGTCACCTCTGCCATGTCTTAGAAAGGATGAGTACCCGTTTACCCGGGATTTCCAGGGTCTCGAGCAATCTGGATTCTTCTGGTCTTCAGAATCCAGCTGGAATTCCCAGCCCGGGGGAAGGCGAAGCTGCAGCCACATCGAAATACATGCTGGGAGACACTGCGTATTCTCCAGTCGACACAGAGGCACATCCTGCAGTTCTACCTGCAGTAGCTCGATTTGGCCAGCAGATGGTGACATCTCCCTGTCAAATAGGTTATTGCAGTAAGGAATACACTGGGAATATTCCCAAATATTTCTTACTGTATTATAATCATTAAAAATGACAGTCACAACAAACCAGGAGGAGAGCACGCCAACTCATACATTCAACAATAGCTCATACATATAAAGATCCAAACAACTCTTATCCCTTTCAAGATTGTAACAATTTTAACCCATGATAGACTCTTTGCAAATTTTTAAACGTAAATTCTGCTAGAAAAAGATGGAAATTTAGTTCACAAATTACGACCATAAATTGCTTAAGCCTGCCACAGCATCAATGTATCCCATTGCATCAAGTCCTTTTCTTGTCACCTAACGCCCGCCCTTATGAGAGTAACTCACTTACTGAAGACAGAATTGTTCCTGGAGACAGATCCACATTTCTCCGCTCTGCTCCCAGGAACCAGCATAAAGCATACACAGACAGATCCACATTTCTCCACTCTGCTCCCAGGAACCAGCATAAAGCACACACAGAGAGATCCACATTTCTCCACTCTGCTCCCTGGAACCAGCATAAAGCACACACAGACAGATCCACATTTCTCCACTCTGCTCCCTGGAACCAGCATAAAGCACACACAGACAGATCCACATTTCTCCGCTCTGCTCCCAGGAACCAGCATAAAGCATACACAGACAGATCCACATTTCTCCACTCTGCTCCCAGGAACCAGCATAAAGCACACACAGAGAGATTCACATTTCTCCACTCTGCTCCCAGGAACCAGCATAAAGCACACACAGAGACATCCACATTTCTCCACTCTGCTGCCTGGAACCAGCATAAAGCACACACAGACAGATCCACATTTCTCCACTCTGCTCCATGGAACCAACATAAAGCATACACAGACAGATCCACTAAGAATTATACCCTTATCCTCTTCTTACACTTTTTCCCATGTAAGTTACTTTCTTAAACCTACTAACCCCCCCAGGCCCCCCCTACCCGCCCCTCCCTTTCCCGTAAATGAAAACACAACAAAGTATTGGCATTTTGAAAAGGTCACGTCTTTTATTACTTAAGGCCAAATTCTTTGCCTCTAAGGCAGAATTATTATTATCGATCCTCGTATGCCAAATACGCTTCACCAGATAACACTGGCAACTGCAATGCACCACAAGCATTGCCCAGAAATAGCGCCCCACGTGGCTAAGCAGGATGACTACACGTCTGCTTAGTGTATTTTTATGGCAGATAGCAGGCCGAGAGGATCTGTAAACCAGGAAGGCACCTGAGCCTGGCCGTATGAAACCACAACTCACCCCGTACCCTGCAGACCCTCCCCCCACTATCGCCCTCCACGTGCCAGGCCGCCTATTTCACCGCCACCAAAAACGAGGACCCTCTTTTTACTGCCACCAATAAAAAAGCCGTGACCTTTCCTCTTACCCCACAAAAGGCTCCTTATCGCGCCTTCAATGAAGAGTGTGTTCCCAGCCTTATCACTCCTTTCAATGAACTCCTCACTTCTTGCTCCTATTTCGGGGTGCTCCAAAACCATTGCCAGATAACATCAGCAAATGCAATGCACCACACATATTGCCCAGAAATAGCGGCCCCACGTGCCTAAGCAGGATGACCACACGTCTGCTATGGGGTCTCTTTATATCGCAAATAGCAGGCCGAGAGGATCTGCAAACCAGGAAGGCACCTGAGATTGGACGTACGAAACCACACTCACCCCGTACCCTGCAGACCCTCCCCCTACCATTGCATCCCCACGTGCCAGGCCGCTATTTCACCACTCACAATACCTATCTCTTCTCTAGCTGTCCCCTAAATGTAGTACCATAATATCTGGCTTACCTCTCTTTCTCCTGGATGTCTTTACTATTCCCAATAACTGCCCCACCCCCTACCTTGCTTTCCTATCCATCTAATCCCTACTTCAATTACGCTGCACCCCGGGGTCGCTCCTCTCTTGGTGCCAGCAGCATGACTCTCCATCCAGTGCACATAGGAGTGTCTCAGGATCCGCACTCTCATTCCACGTCCTGCAAATAACCAAAATATAAACTATTAACTGTAATGCACACACACACACAGTGTACCCGAACTGAAAAGAAACCAAAAGAAACAAGGAAACAAATTATTATTATTAAAACAAAACAATTGTTCCCCATAAGTTTTCCCTTCATTTCTTTAATGACCTCACATATCTCCTATACACTTCCCATTTCCATCTCCCCATCTTTTTAATTCGGTCCTTTGGGTAACCCAATTCTGCCTCAGTACCAGCAGCTCCTATCCTGAAAGAATGGGGGCAAATGTAACTCCCTTTTCAACCAAGCCCCTCCGTGGCCTGCTGCGGAACCATTTTGAATTGATACCCGGACAAGTTAGTACCACCCTTGTGCCCCCAGAACATGCGACCGTTTGAAGGAGTCGCCTCCAAGTATCCCCTGATACATACCACTGGGCATACTTCCCCACCATGGGCACCTAGAGCAATTGTTTCCTCAATCCTTAGGGCAGCTGTAAAACTAAAACAAATGCTGCCCTACAAAGATTGTTATCAGCTCCATCTTATCTCCTACTTGTACTCTGCTGCCAAGATCTTCCTCACCACGAATTGTTTAGCCCAGTCCTCCTCTTTCTTTAACCGAGCAAAGTATGAAATACCACTAAATAGTTCCAAGCTGTCCTTTATTGACTTACCGCCGAACTTCAGTAGCTATTTGAACACAGCATTCTGCCCTACCTCCTCTGTCCCTTTAAAACTCGATCCAACCCTTTCACTGCTTGCTCTATGGTGCCCATGTCTTCTGCAACAACAATCTCCTCTCCTAATCATTGATGCCCTCTAACTGCTCCCCATCCGGCAAAGAAATGGAGGGCAGTCTTCACCCTGGAAATTTTTATTTTTTTTATTTATTTATTTTTTATTTATTTATTTTTTTATTCTTTCCTCCTCCCGGTGCCAACTGTCGGAACACATCCCACCTGAAACTGGACAATGTATCCACCACCACCTTCCTTACCCCCGGTATGTGATTTGCCGTGAAATTAATATTGCTTTTCAAACATATCAACACCAAATACCTGACATATGCTACAACCTGCGGTGATGATGCAGACAACATATCAACCCCAAATACCTGACATATGCTACAACCTGCGGTGATGATGCAGACAACATATCAACACCAAATACCTGACATAGGCTGCAACCTACGGTGATGATGCAGACATGTTTTTCAGCATTTGCACCACACCTTGAATATCAGACCCAAAAATAACCCAAATACCTGACATAGGGAGGGATGTTTTTTTTTATATATATTTTTTATTTATTTATTTATTTTTTAATTCTATCCCCCACAGTGGTATTGCCCCGACGATTGGAAAATAAAAAATTCCAGAAACACCAAGCTTGCACCCATCCATTGAATCCACTCCTGGGCCATTTGCCTGCTCACCATTTGAAATTACACTAGACCATTTGATCTTAATGTCTGGCCATTCCCCCCCAACCACCTACAATTCTCCCCGATCAACTAAATTTATTTGTTACCCCCCCCCCCCCCGATCCTACGTCATTCTCCAGTCCCTTTGGAACCCGTTACCATGAAATCGTCCAAGTAATGTACTATACGTCTCCTCCCCGCTCTCTTCTCCACTATGGCTGGGGTCAGACGAGCGCAGTGTTAACGTCCGTGTTGCTGCACATAAGTACGTCCGTGATAGCATAGAATTGTGTTAAATGGAGCCCCACACACAAAGTACGTCCGCACAGAAGTGCGGGGGGTGACGGACGCTGCAAACGGACGCAGGTTAGGCAAGAACGTAATACTGCTAGAACGGACGTGCAGAGACAATGCAAAAAAGTAGGAAGCCTTTAAAAAGGGAGCATGGGATATTGCCCACCCCAATGGGTAAACAGATATTGAAGGAGGAATGGGTTGGCGAAAAATGGTTTGTATTAAAAGGATTATGTAACCTTAACTGATACAACTTAATAAAGTGTACAAAGGGTTAACCTGAGCCGTGTGCAAAGCATTGAACCGTGTGAAAAGTCTTGAACCGTGTGCAAAAGAAGTTTGTCCAGGTGTCCAGCAGGCAAGACCCCTCAGGGCATGAGCCGAAACCACGATTCCTGAATAGATTAGAGGGAACGGCCGCTAATGAGATTCTGGTCTTTTGTTATCTGTTATCTGTAAATCTATACTACCAACTGAAAGGTTTCACGCGTCATCGGGGGCTATAAAATGTATATGCAAAAGTGCATCTGGACTCAGTGCTGGTGGTCCTGCCATGATGCCACTGAGTCTCGGTGAATAAATCCTGCCTTCCTGAAGAATCTCTGTCTGGTTATTATTTCTCCGCCGCGGCACGAAATTCCTAAAAATCTGATTCCTATTTCAATATCGATGTAAAATTACCCATCGAATTTACACCCCATTAAAAGAAAACCCCCTGGACACAGCGGTACAGCCTGAAGGCTGCATCTAGATCAAGCATAGGTAACTCTGTCCCCTCACCAGCTACCCTTACCAAAATCACCACCTGATTGAATGAATGGTAGCTAACAGAAACATCTTCCCTACTTATTGCCTCTGCAAAGAAACGGCCGTCCCAATGTTTATTTGTATGTATTTTCCTTACATTCCCTTGCTCCGTGTATCATGTAGAGTATTGTATTCCCTCTGTATAGCGTAACCTCTGTATTACGATCCAGTCTTTGTATAGTGTACACCCCCTTGTAAGTAATGAACTCCTTTTGTTTTCACATGCTTCCATCAGCCCCTCCCCTCCCCCCAGCAACTAAGGTCACCAGCTCACTGTTATCTGACCCATTGTCTGCCACCCCTAGAGCGACTGCATTGTTTGTGCACCTTCCCCCTCTGTATGTGTGTGTCCCCTTGCGAAATGTAAATAACCATGTCTCCATTTTGAGTTGAGAAAGAGCATAGATGTTCTGTACATAAGTGGCTGCATTGTCCTCCATTTTATGAGTCCTCAGACCTGGAATTCCTTATCAATAGAACCAAGCTGCACATGTGAAAGTCTTTAACCTCCATCCACAATGAAACTGATTCTTGCTTCGTATATTAATCTATAGACTCGAAGTTAAACCAACCGAACTAACCTAATGACACAGCCCTTGCTAACATACAGAATCACTGTTTAGTTGATAAGCCTCTTCAGAAATTATAACAGACACATTTAGATGTGTATTTGGTTAGTAATTGCTATATATTCATAAATCTGGCAGAAACAATCTGGATTAATTTAGTGGCGCAAATGTAAGCTTAAACAGATTGTACCGTTACTGCTGCAGCACTTCCTCCTTGGTAGAAGCACATGTGACTTTTTGAGGTTTAAGATGGCTGCCAGCCATGCGGTCACTGACTACCTATGTTTATAAGATCATACAGATTATACAACTAATAAGGTTTGATCAAGTATTACAAAGGGAAGCAAATATCAACGAGCATATTCTAGCTAACAATGCAAATCACTAGAACGGATAAATTAGCGCGTATTTAACCCAATAGATTACACCCACACACGCATATAGTATATTATCAACATAGCTTCAAATTCCCCGAATAAATACACTTAATACTTATCCACTCGCAGGCTTTATTATGATGATGGTACAAGTGTGAAATATGAGTGAGTTACTGCTCATGTTTCCTCTATTCCTGAAATAAGTCTCTCCTCTCCCTCAATAAAGACAAAGTTACCGTTCTAAATAATTATTTACTCAACTGTAGCAAGTGCTCAAAACAAAAGATTGTACATTGCTGCTGTGTCACTTTAAAATTGCAACAATTAGAATAGTGAACTTAAATACAGTATACAAATTAATTTGTTCACCAACTTATTGCTTAGCCCTTGGGGTTACTCCAACATTATTTAAAACACACAGCTCTTTGAATAACCCTGTAAATCATAACCCACATAAAAGGCCAGCATGTGAAGCTGCTTGAGAATCCACTAAAGGTGTTACTCAGCAATGCACGTATGGTGCTTTTCTCGTTCGGCACACTATAGAGTTATAGTGACTAATGTCCAGTGATTCAGTGTGTTATATCAAGTTCCTATGTGTGATTACATTCCCTTTGTGTTGTCTCCGTGTGCTATGGCTAGGTCCTTGTAGGATCTCCGTGTGCTATGGCTAGGTTTCTGTGTGTTTCTATTGTGTGATTACGGCGTGTTATAGCAAGTTTTTATTTTACTTTTCTGTTTATTATATACATACATATATATATAATATATATATACACATAGATACATACCCATATACACACACACCACACACATTATTTTTTTTTATTTATTTTTCTTTTTTATTTTTCTTAGTGTTATACTACATTAGTGATTTCAGTGTGTTATAGAGAGGAATTTCGTGATTTCAGGGTGTATGATAGCTACATCATTAGCGTGACTTTGTGTGTTATACCGAGGTCCTACGTCTGATTTCACTATGTATAGTGAGTTCCTACTGTGTGCATGGTGAGTGGCACATGCGTGTATAGGGAGGCCCTGTGTTTGTTTACGGTGTCTATATTGGTGCTTATTATGATTTTGGCTGCAGCCATGGATGATACTAAAATTGGACAGACAGTCATGCGCTATACTGAGCACATAAACTAATAAGGCACAGCAGTCCACAAACAGCCAAAAGGAAAATCACTGGAAATCCTAATGCCCCTAATAACATACAAAACAACAAATCACTGAATTCTGGCAGAGTTATCCCAGAACAATAACCCATTAGAAATTACTATCACGCAGCTGGACACCAAATGAACAAGGAATACAGTATTGCAAATTGAAACAAATATAAATAAGCATCCATTAAATAAACCTACAAATCCATACAATGGGAAACCCACACCTATCCTTCCAATAAATAATGGAACTAGGAATATATATATATAGCAGACTTATGATAATAGAGTATGCATAACAGATTGATACTGCAAGTAATACTTATCCAGTCATTGGTTTTCATACGATGATGGTGATGGTAAAATGGAGCTCGCCGCCGCTCTGTCTCTGAAGTTCTTCGTAAAAGAAAAATTATTGCAATACCAAAATGTCCCCCGCCCAGCCTCTTATATCCTCCCTTCCCCCTCCTTTTCCATTGTTTATCTTCCCATTGTACCCAATCACAAAGAGCCATGCTTCATATCATAAAACAAAGCCTGATCCCATATAACAAAGGAAACTCCCTCCTTTCAATCTTGTGCAATACAGGGATAATCCTTAAAACTCCTTCATTCCTAATTAGTCTTTCTCTCGAACATTTCTCCACTCTGCTCCCTGGAACCAGCATAAAGCATACACAGACAGATCCACATTTCTCCACCCTGCTCCCTGGAACCAGCATAAAGCATCCACACACAGATCCACATTTCTCCGCTCTGCTCCCTGGAACCAGCATAAAGCACACACAGACAGATCCACATTTCTCCGCTCTGCTCCATGGAACCAGCATAAAGCACACACAGACAGATCCATCATTTCTCCACTCTAGGCTTGTGCACCGATTTTTTTTTCGGTTCGATTTTTCGGATTTTTAAACTTTTCGATTCGGCTCGTTTCGACCGATTTCTGTTTCGATTTGGTTTGGCTCGATTCGTTTTTCATATACTCTTTTTTTCGGAATATCGACCATTTTTCGGATTTTCGTGTTACTTAGCTCGTTTTTTGTATCGACTTTTCGTAAGTTCGGAAATTTTAGTTTTTCGGAATTGTACATGTTTCCGGAATTTCGACCATTTTTTTGTATTTTCGTGTCACTTAGCTCGTTTTTTGTATCGACTTTTCGTAAGTTCGGAAAGGTTTGTTTTTTCGGGAAGTCTGTTCTCCTCGTTTCAAAGCAATAAATTTCGATTTGACACATTTCAAGTCCATTCGAAAATTCCGAAAATATTTCGTTTCGGCTCGGAAAACTTTTCGCATCTGCCATTTTCGGATCTAAAAATTTTCGGAAATTCGGCCGCATCCGAAAACACGATTCGGGAAATTTCGTGAAAATTCCGAAATTCCGAAACCTGAAACGCACATCCCTACTCCACTCTGCTCCCAGGAACCAGGAAAAAGGTATCGAGGATTCAGAATTCCGTCCAACGCTATTCTCCAGACAGCTCCATTCTTGCAATTGTATTTTATTTGTGCATTTATTAATTTCTGGTTGATTACATGTCTTTTAAATGCCCCTCTCTTTTACTTAGTGTTTTCCCTCTTGCTCCCCCCTCACATTGTAAATTGTTAAGGGCACATTTATCAAATCTCCATTCTCTTTCCTCCCAGCATACATAGATCCACATTTCTCCACTTTGCTGAACCCAGCCACCCTCCCACACAGACCGGGTCCCTAATTTCAGGTCTCCTTTCCAGCTGTTTCCACTTCTCTCTATATTTACTCTTATTCAGCCCAAGCTTCTGGTCCCTCCCATGCAATCCCTGCTATATTCTTTCTGGCCACCAGCTTCATCTTCCCTCTACTCCCATTTGTTTTACTTACCCCCCAGTACCTTAGATTGTAAGCTCACGGGATGTCTGGCTGAGCCCTTGGTTAAAGTGCTGTACTTCCTAGACAAGCTATCCTACGGGCAGGGTTGTCTTTTCCTTATCTATCATGTTTGTGCTCCCCCCTTGTACAGCAATACGGAACTTGTTAAGCTTTATTAAAAACTTGTAACTGTAACTGGGGCTCCCTGCGATTCAAGGTTAAATAAAACCTGGAAATGGAACACCTGTGGCAGGGAGGGGTGCTTGGCTAAGGGTTGTCAGCCCTTTATGGCTCAACTTGTACATCAGCGTAATGTACGTTTACTCATTCTACAGCAACTCTCAAATCCTTTGCAGTATGTTGTGAATTTGGACAGGGACAGGAAAATACGCACAAATGCTGGAACGCCCCGTTCTAGCCCCGGCAAGTCCAATTAACACTTATTGTAAAACAATCAGGGTTATTCAGAGAGCGGTGAAAAGCAGGAGAATGACTGGAGAATGGAAAATTCTAGGTCAAAATAGCCAATTTGGAAAGTGAGTTGACAGGGAGAATTTTTCTGGTTTGGATATTTTGACCTCAAATTTTTCATTCTCCAGTCATTCTCCTGCTTTTCACCTCTCTTTGAATAACACTGAATGTGTTTGATCAGTTAAAGCCAATTAGAGATATTTGTAATATTTTAAACATGATTGTTTTTGCTGATGGAATAATTCTCTGCGTAATATTAAATCATCCAGAACTATGTCAGATGCTATCGTAGAATATATGCTGAGTTTATCACAGCACAACAATTACGTGTTTTCATAAATCTGCAATAGAAGCGAGTCTCACATTTCACACACAGTTCTGGTTGAGCTTAACACGTACCAATATCTTGGGATTATTACAAAAAAAGATATGAGGGGTTATTCAGAAAGCACCTCTCGTTCCCCCCACTTCATGTCGGTGACATTTTGGTGCTCTCTGAATAACCCCGTGTGTGGTTTTGGTCATAGAATGGAGTGAACGGGAGTCACTGACTCACATCATTGTATTGTGTGGGATGTTTTCAAAGTACATCACCAGGGGATAGATTAAAAGAATTTTAAGCTCCCTGTTTTATCTCATTCAGCTGCTAGCTCTTATTTCAGGTAGCCTGGACATCACAATAGACCCCAATGCAGCCTTACCTAAACATTCCATCCACCACCCCATTGACTGTTAAATACCGTAGAAGCTAAACCACAGCTGTAAAGTAAAACTCACCATAAGATTTTGGTAAATGTTGCATCATTGGAAAAAGCCTCAAAACAGAAACAGGAGATAATTAACTTTAATCTTCTTTTTACGTGCAATTACTTCAAATAAAGAAAAAACAACAGCAATGTGTGTTTTATAATGTGTTTAGAAGGAGTTTTATAATGTGCTTTATAAACTGTTTTATAAGGTGCTTTAAAATGTGTTTTATAATGTGTTTTTTTGTACTGGACAAGTAATCTAGGTTCATCTTATGTTAGCGGTAGTGTCCCTTTAATGAATATAATACGGTGAAAAAAGAGTTGTGATTGTTGATGCACCATACACCATTGTGGACGATTGGGCGTCATCATCCTCTTACTGACTTAGTAAAGTTCATGTACCATAAAGAAATGTTGTTTTGAGCGCTCGCGTGACTGGAGAGGAATCTGGAAGAATGGGTTTTAGCCACAGGCGGAAAAGTTCACAATTCTGAATGTATTATTATTTATAACATTTATTTATTGATGGTAAAAGCTGTGAATGTAATAATAATATACAGAATAAATATTCATATGATATGGCTCACACGGGGGGGGGACTATTAATAAAAAGCTATAATTAATCATTATATAAACAGAATTCTCTCCGTTACGGCGCTCTGGGATTTGAGCACACGAGGGATTTGTAACCAGCTGAACCAGACGCTATTAAAACGGTGATGATCAGACGGAGGATAAAGCGGAGGGCGTGATGGTAGAGCGCAACGATGTATCACACATCACCTTGGACTATCAGTAACAATAGAACAAAGAATACAACACAGCGCTAAAGGACCTGAGTCCACAAGAAAGTGGGTTAGATACTTGATATGTCCATAAACAGTAGTCCTTATCTTCAGGAACAGATCTTCTTAAGGATACAGATGGGATGTATACTGCGGGAAAAAGCACAGAGAACCAGAATTGCGCAGTATGACAGCACCCGAAGTGAGAATAACTTGTGTCGATGTTTAACTCACATTCTGGGGAGCCCACAACCGGCTCTCAGGAATTTAGCGGACAGGGACTTGTAGCAGGCGCCCATAAACCCTTCGATTCTCTTCTCCGGGATTAACCAGAAGGAGAAAAAACTTGAGTTCCGAATCTTTCATTCCAACAATATTTCTTAGGGTCCGATATGGCCTCCAATGCCTGGGGCAGCATTTGGGTCCGCTGCTGTCCCTTGGCGTATCATGGGCCGCGGCTGGTAGCAGCGCCGAGCGTTTCCTTAGCTCTACCAGCGGCTGACATCAGCGGTGGACATGCAGGTCTCGATGAGTTGTGGCCCGATGTCAGCCAGCCAGTGGAAGGAGTGCTGGAGGCCTGAACACCAATAGAATACTAGGGGGAGTGATTTCTTCTTATAAGTAACAATAATACAAACATTCCAGACTCGCCGCCACCGTGAGAATCTATAAATATACTCGGAATCCAATTCTTTCCACCTAAGGAACAATACCGTAGAAAATAAATGTTCATATGAGAATGCTTATTGACTCAAATTACTGTTCTTTGACATCACCGCGTTGATAACAATATATCGCATTGACGTTCCCAGTTGTGTTTTTGTGATTTCTTGGACAGGTAAGTGTGTGGTTATGGGATGTCAAGAATCGACACTTACTGGCTGGTAATCGGCGCCATTCTGCTGTCTCCATCTCTCATACCGATGCCGAAAGTCTTGGTTCCACGTCTGTTCATGGTCCTCTTAGAAACGGACACTGCTCGCTCAGGTGTTAATTTCACTTATAGTTTACCTGACTATATCCATGCATCATTCTGTCAATTTGAAACCCGAATGTTTTCAGACCTATCAGAAGGCAGATAGGGCTGTATATCCTTTGTCCCTTGCTTTGTTTGTTGCCCTGTCGTGGTCTTTATACCCCCTAGAGTGCATTCTGTGTATCACTGCTGTCTTGTTCTACTGTGTACCGACACAGGGCCCTATTACATTCTTCGCGCAATTTTTAACGCGTGCGCAAAAACGCATTAACGCGAGGGGCAAAACCCTTTGCGCAGAACATCATATGCGCGTTAACGTTTAACACGGAGGGACCTGCGCGAACATAATGAACTGTGCGCGTCCTATACTTAACATTATGAGCGCAAATGCGTTTGTGCGCTGGTGCGCTCATGGTATTACAATCAGTGCACAATTTAACGGACAACGTTTGCGCGCATAATTTTAACGTCTTTGAAAAGCTGGTGGTAACGACAAATTGTAACAACCTGACCGTACCAAACTGCGGATTCACAACGGAGAACGACGATGGACACGTTTTTTTACTACATCTGTCAAAAATGACAGCCACTACCTTGTCTTCCGCCAGAACGTATGTCTGTTGTGCGCAGTCCGCATGAAAATGACAGACTTGCGCCAAAAACTGACGTACTCGCATCAAAAAAATGACGGACTCGCATCAAAAAATGATGGACTCGCGTCAAAAATGAGGGACTCGCGTTGCAAATTACATTGTGCTCACTGATTTCTGCGCGCAACGGTAGGTTACGCGCATTTTTGCAGTTCGGTTTTACGAACGTTATTTTTTGACGGATGAAAAAATGCACAAGGATTGTAATACCACAGTTAATTTTCACACGTTAATGCTTAATGCTGTGCGCAAAATATCCTGCGCTGCGCGAGTGTTTTTGCATTAGGAATGTAATAGGGCCCACAGATTGTTCTCCTGGCTCGGCTGTTGACTCCTGATCTGACTTTTGGCTTGTTACACTTTTTATGCTAATCTGAGATCTCTGTGCTCCTGTACCTTGGCTTGTTTGTTGACCTTGCTTTTGCTCTTCTCGACTCCTAGTATTGTTCCTGCCCTATAGCCTGGCCATTAGAAGAACCGCTATTATGGCTTTTCTCTAGTGTTGGGTTTTGTCGGAGTGCTGGGGTCAATACCAAACGTGACATGGGGAGGGATAGGTATAAGAATTAAGATGCAGCATTCTGAAGACCATGGGAGTTAGTGTGGTCCTATGTCTAAACATAGTTTAGGATTGGGTGGTACGTGTCTTCCGGAGGCGATGGATATTATCTGTTATCAATCCCAACCAAACAACATTATAAATTGTATATTTTCACAACAGTAAACCACTGAAGACACCCTTGATCCAAACTAAATTCAATTCTTTAAAGGTTTTGCCACAAAACCACCCTACTGTTTATTATTAAAATGTTGGCCCGGATTAACCTCTTAAGATCAACAAAGACCACGTGCCAGAAGGCTAAATCCTGCTAAGAAGATCCTTAAAACTTAGTAATGTTTATATATTTGTGCACTAAACTGTGTCTACGTTACTTCTTTAACAGATCAACGATTCAACTCACCATTGGGTGCACTGGCCACACTCGAAGCTGGGCAATAATTTCAAGAGAGAATAGAGAGGACTGGATTATCTTCATTTCATGGAAAATTACACATATAATAAGTCAGAATTGTGTTATTTCACACACAGGTAATCGATGGCCCTGACCAACCAGTCAACCGTCACCTATTTCATTTTTAAAGGGATTTCTGACCTCCCTGAGCTTCAGGTTCTGATCTTCCTCCTGGTCCTCCTCATCTACCTCATCAGTATTGGTGGTAACATGACCATCCTTCTCCTGATCTGTCTGAATCGCCGTCTTCATACCCCCATGTACTTCTTCCTGGGGAACCTGTCTGTCATGGATATCTCTAACATCACAGTCACTCTACACACGCTCCTCATAATGACCCTGAAAGGAGACACCACCATATCATTCTCTGCCTGCATGGCGCAAATGTATGTGTTTTCCAGCTTGACCATTGATGCGTTGTTGATGTTGACTGCCATGGGTTATGACCGCTTCGTGGCCATCTGCAAACCTCTGAATTATGTGGTGATCATGAACCAAAAAGCCTGTGTTCTCCTGGCTCTTGCATGTTGGGTGTTGGGTTTTATTGAGCTCTCCCCCTACATTGCCCTATTGTCCGGCTACTCGTGCTACAAATCCAATGTTATTGACCATTTCTACTGTGATGTCATGCCCATCCTGAAAATTTCATGCAGTGATACATCTGTCTTACAAATTATCATCATTGTTGAAGGCTTGTTCTGTTTATCTCTTCCCCCACTGCTCCTTACTTTCATATCCTATGTTTTTATAATCAAATCCATCATGAAAATCCACTCCAACGTCGGGAGGCGCAAAGCCTTCTACACCTGCTCCTCGCACCTCACCGTGGTCACCTTGCTCTACCTCACCCTCTTCAGCCAATACCTAAGGCCGGTCTCGACAGACTCAATGGAGTCCAATAAACTCTTTGCTCTGTTCAACGCGGCGGCCATTCCCTTGTTAAACCCTTTAATTTACAGCTTGAGAAATAACGACGTTAAATCTGCTTTAGGAAGGAGGTTGAAATGTTTTAAAACAGAGTCGGCGTAGATAATATCACATTCAACCTAAAAAGCACCCGGGCAACCAGATGCCTACTGGGATCTAGGTCCCTATACAGTAAATTTACTGTATAGGGACCTAGATCCCGGTAGGCATCTGGTTGAACGGGTTCTTTTTTGGTTGTATGAATATTGAGGTGGGTTAGGCCCTTTTGGTATCTGGTTTTCAACACCACCCTGTGGTCCTGCGTTGGAACCACACTAGTGGTTTTGGTGTAGATAATATCAAGGGTGGATTTTCACAATAAATCTTATATTATGGTCGTGTCCAGTTTAATAATAATCACGGCTTGTAAAAATATATATATTTGTAAAAAATGATCCTCCAGGAATCCAAAGATTAGAGGGTTGCTCACCATGTGCAAATTTCACCATTTGTAGCAATTTCGGGGCAATTCATCTTTTCAATAAGCTGTCAATTTGCCAGATACAGGTGAGTTGACAGCAAAATAATACGGTGCATTTCGTGCAATTTGGTGCGACTTGGCGGCACCGTAATTGTTCCAATAGAGAACTAAAGATTGGTTTATTCGCAGAACACCGAAATTGGAGCAAAATGACCTGATTTCGGTGATTACAATTCAGCAAGTTTAACCTCTTCAGATCCAAAATAGAGTTATCTCGATTTTTCATTCTAATGTATTGAAAAAACGCTCATTAGCATAGCAAAAGACGACTTTCACACCTTTTTAAAGATAGGTTAGTGTGTCCCCTGTGGAGAAGCAAAATCCTTTGTTTTATGTCTCTCCAAGCACCCTGGAGAGACATAAAGCCAACTGCATAACAGTCCTAACGGCCCAGTCCTAACTGCAACAAAATAATGCAGACCCCGTTTGAAATTGTGTAAGATAAAGGACACCATCTAGAGCTCAGAATCTTTCATTTCAACAATATTTCTTTAAAGGATAAACGAATACATGAACAATTAAAAATAAGCAAATTAACATCATTTAAAAGTTTTAACTATTTCAGAATAACAATTTCTGCGCAAAACTTCTATTTTACTCGAATTATTTACTCCACATCCCATGTTTCAAATAAATGTAATGATAACATACTTTTAAAAAAAAAAAGATCGCTTGGTAGTGAGAGGGTTAAACGGGCCAATCTAATAGGTTTCAATGTAATATCTTTAACCCTTTCGCTGCTGAGGCTTTTCCCGCCCCTGTGCTGAGGTCATTTTTACCTGTTTTGCGCATCATGTTTAAACGTGTTTTGAAGGCTTATTTTAGTATATGACCAGACATATTATATATCGTTCTTTCCGTCAGACTCAGTAGATTCATAATATGTCATTATTATATGTATACGTTATGTCATGTCTGTATATTATAACAAAAAATGCAATAAAATATGTATTTTCAATAATTTACAACGTGTAAAGTGTTTTTTTCACATTTTAACATGCGAGCAATTGCGGTTATATTTTGTATGGGGTGCGCTTGTTAAAAAAATTAGAGATGGGGTCTCGTTACATTTTTTTTTGGGGAAAATGACACTATTTTTAACAAACGCACCGCATACAAAAATCGTTAGTGCAGCATCATTGTTCATTATAATTGAAATGGGAACAATATTGCTGCATTAACAAACCCAAAAAAATAAAAAAAAAGTGTTTATTTTTTTTTTATTTTTTTTTTTTTAAATTTTTTTTTTTTTTATTTTTCATTTTTTTTTTTTTTTACAAAATTTTATACTTTCATGTTTGGTATCGTTGGAACGGCCATGCTCTGGCCGATCCAACCATACCAAAATTTAACCCCTAACTGCCACGGATCGGGAGATAGGGAGTTCATTGGAACTCCTATCTCCACAGTTGGTGGCAGTTAGGGGTTAACTCTAGGACTGGCGTCATCGTGCTACGCACGATGACGCCAGTCCTCTGGGGGAGTTCCCGGAGGCTTGGCCGACATCCAAGATGTCGGCCAGCTCCGGGAAAGGATCGCGAACCGGCGCTTTTCAGCGCCGATTCGCGATCCAGCTCCCCAGGGGTTAATGCCAGGCATCATTTGGAAGGGCAGGCTGTGCCCTTCCAAATGATGCCTGGGTTAAGCCCCGCAGAGCCACCGATCGGTAGGGAGAGAGGTCCGAAGACCTCCCCCCCTCCCTTTCAGGCGCCTCCTCCGCACATGCGGGGGGGAGCCTGAATTAGGTGTCATCGCGCCCCCGCGATGACACCTAATTCTGGCGGCTGGTGGTCCGGATGCCGGGCTGACATCCAGGATGTCAGCCCGCACCGGAGGGGCCAGCGATCGGCCGGAACCCGGCCGAACGCTGACCCCAATGTGAGGACGCGCTCAGCGCGTCCTCAGCACACCAGCGGGAATGCTGAGGACGCGCTGAGCGCGTCCTTAGCATTCAAGTGGTTAATTTTTTTGATGACCAGTAATTATGTCTATTTTTTGGGAAGAATAGCAGAAAAGAGGCTTGTAGCAACGGGGGGGGGGAGTGGTTATAGCAGAGAGAGGTTAGTCCTGCAGCTTTCAGCCAAAGTACTGCCCTTGGCCGTAAAAGAGCCGCCTGGATGTTAATACTGTAAGACGCGTTTGGATTGTAATGTGCGGTAGCCACCGGGGCTAACGTTAATGCTCGCGCAGGTGAGCGTTAACGTTAGCACCAGGATTGTATTGTGGCCCACTGTATTTAACTCAATAAAGGTGTTCAGGAGTTGCTGTTCTAAAATTCTCAGATCAACGCATTGTCTTATTTCTGAGGGAGGCTAGCAATGCTCTTTAAATGTACTGCGGTCAGAGCTGCCGCGAGCATCGTGGATTTTACCACGCGGTAACAATGCAGGCAGCATTTTTTGCGCCTGCCTTGTAATCCAGCGTTAAAACGCGGGCACAAGGGGTAAAACTGTGGGCGCGGTTTTTCCTCCCTTGCGCCCGCGTTTTAACACTAGGATTTTAATTTAGCCCTATTTATTTGGCAATCAAGAGCTCTGTTCCATACTGGTCCCAAGGTCAAGGGCTAGTATCACGGTACCTAAGCCTTCTATGTACTGCTTGGGAAGAACCCGGAAAAGATGAAACGATTGGACTAATACTGTACTGTATCTTCATAGAGCAGCCACCACCTGGAAAAACCTCATTTGAAGTCACATAATATCCATAAAAAAAATACTGGTAACAAACTGAACAAACAGCCATGTCCCCAGGCGATTACAGAGGAGGCAAATGCTGCTGTATCCATTGGGTAAATACATCGTGTGGGATGGTCTGTGATGTAGGGAGCTGGAGGATTTTCATCCACCATGTTTGATACAAAGTATTTCCAAATTAAAACACATTTGGCAGGAAACGCACAGAGTAAACACATGAACAGGATCTGGTTGACGCTCTATGCGCTCAGGGTTGACGTCTGTGTATATGTATTTTGACTTAATTAATTCTCACACACAATCCACAGGTTTAGACTCAGACAGAAACATGAATCTGTCCGTAAAATCCTTCATCCTTTCCATCCTCGTGTCACTCGTGGTGTACGCAGGGTCTGAGCCCAGGTGCAGAGATAGGGGGTAATGGATAGTGGTGAGCCGAACACCCCCGTGTTCGGTTCGCATTCGTACTCGAACAATTTCAAAAGTTCGAGTTCGAACACGAACCTAACTCAATGTAAGTCAATGGGACTCGAAAGTTCGATTTTTAGAGTGCCCTCCAAGAGGGCATATATGCTAGATATTTGACATAAAGGTGTATGGGGGTCCGGGTAGTGCCCTGGGGGACAGGAAACAAGGAGAAAACGTTTTTTAAAAAAACGTTTTTAAAGGAACAGTGAGTTTTCCATGAAATAAAGGTCAAGAATAAAAATGAAAAATTCATTCAAATATCGTGCCTAGGAGGTCCCAATAACCTGCCCGTGAAGTGGTGGATTTGTAGGATGTAAAGAAACATTTTAAAACAAAAAAATGACATTTCAAATGACGGTAAATGGTTTTCGTTTAATCTGTTCATAAACAACTGCTTGGGGCGGCAGCCTGTACGAAAGGAGACGTTTTAGGACACGCAGAACAAGTTTAGTGATTTTTTGACTAAATTATGGTGAAACTTATGCAGGCTTTGGATCAAAGTAACAATAGGTGCTTTAAAATTGGACCTTTAGTGTGGGCAACAGTGCCGTCACACCATAACCCCTCCGTGGTATTGTGGAAGAGAGCAGGGTTGAACCCTGCAGTCCAATATTAAAATGATATGAATCTGGTACAGGCGTCAGTGCACCCAAATATTGTGCCTTTCATGGCAGCAAGTGCCTTCACACCGTAACCCCTTTGTGGTATCGTGGAAGAGTGCAGGGTTGGACTATGTGGTCCAATATTAAAATGATATGAATCTGGTACAGGCGTCAGTGCACCCAAATATTGTGCCTTTGGTGGCAGCAAGTGCCTTCACACCGTAACCCCTCTGTGGTATTGTGGTAGAGTGCAGTGGTGGAGGTTTTGGGTATGCAGAAGAAATCCCCGATCTATTCCATTACTTCAGCATCAGGGGATGATAGCTGCTGATCCAGGACTGATTCATTTTTATAAATGTCAGCCGGTCTACAGAGTCGGTGCACAGACGCACTCTTTTGTCTGTGACAAAACCTCCAGCGGCACTGAACGTCCTTTCAGAGTGAGACCCCTGATGGGTGGCAGTGATAAGACACAAATTACAATTCCCAGGAATCTCCTATAAATCAGTGAGACCCCCTGATGGGTGGCAGTGACAAGACACAGATTAAAATTTGCAGAAATCTACTAGAAGTATGTGGGACCCCCTGATAGCTGGCAGTGAGAAGACACAGTTTGCAACAATTCCCAGATATCTTGTAGAAGTGAGACCCCCCCCCCCAATAGCTGCTGGCACTGAGAAGACACACTAACAGAACCATCTCCTCTCAAAAAACACGTGCTGGGGCTGTGTGAAGCCTTATATAGTGTGCTGCGGGACTTAGCTCTGTGAGCCCATGATTGGGCAAAATTTGCCCTATCAGGACTCTGAGCCGTGATTGGCATAGTCTTGCACCTGTCTTGCAGCTGACCTGTGGTCAGGTGCAAGGCTGTAGCCAATTACGAGCTTCAGGCCAGTGGAAAAGTGCATTGTAGTGCATTGTGGGCGAACTCGAACCGACCACGCGGTAATGTTCGGAGTTCGGCGAACAGCCGAACGGCCGATGCGAACTCCAACAGATCGAACCGAACAGCTCATCCATAGTAATGGATAATATCACAGTACAGAGGGACAAGCCACAGGTGTCAGTCACAAACGTTTCGGAGGTCAGGGCAGGCAGAGAGACAGGAGCAGTTGAATAAGCCAGGAACATGGACTTCTGACTGAGGAGGAGTAACACTACTGCAATGATAACATCTCTGAAGCAGTGAGAGACGCCTCAGTGTCATTGCGTTGTGCGTGGTGAGCAGGTTTGAGTCCGGTTAGCGGCAATACAGAGGGGGGCCAGACAGGTTCCAGGGCACATAAACAGGGTTTATTCGGAAACACACAGGAAAAAGTCAAAAACAATATCGAGAACAGAACTAAGAAGGAAGGTGGCTGGGCAGGATAAGGGCTAGATAGAGACATGGGACAGAGAGCAAAACACGGGACAGAGAGCAAGGCACAGGACAAAGACCAAGACACAGGACAGCGAGCAAGACATAGGACAGAGAGCAAGACACGGGACAAAGAGCAAGACACGGGACAGAGAGCAGGCACGGGACAAAGACCAAGGCACAGGACAGCGAGCAAGACATAGGAAAGAGAGCAAGACACGGGACAGAGAGCAAGACACGGGACAGAGCAAGACACGGGACAAAGAGCAAGGCACGGGACAGAGAGCAAGGCACAGGACAGCGAGCAAGACACGGGACAGAGAGCAAGACACGGGACAGAGAGCAAGACACGGGCATCATGATGTGGGTTGTTTAGCACCAGAGGGGTTAAACATTGATTTCGAAGTGAATGGCCTGCTGTGAATACACTCCCTTTTTGTATTTTTATGTTTTTAATGCTTTTCAAATATTTTTTATCTTATGTTTTTTATGCGTTCATAAATTTGTTCTTATTGAACATTGTTTTATTTTGCCGATATTATAATGATATGAATGTTTTATCAGATTAAGGAAGCTTTTACTAATGTTAGCACCCATTTATATGTTATTGCCCTCAATTAAAATGGCCCTGAGGATCAAGTGAGGGCGGATGTTGTTATATGGCAAACAGGAACCGGAAGTGCATCACAGCCGGCAGCCACACGTGACCAATTAATACTGAATGCTGTCAGGTGCGTGGAAACATGGCGTGGATGCTAATTACCTCTATGCTATCTCTATAAACTCTGTGATAAAGTATGTATGTAAGCACTTTGAACAAGACTATGGTCAAAACGCGTTGTGCAATTTTTATTCATTATTTCTGGCCAGTTTATGGTCTTTTCAGCGCGAGGTTACTGTACTTTGCGCTCCCTATACTTAACATGGGGAGCGCAAAGTGATAATCAGCGTTAGGATTACAAAGTCCTAACGCTGACTAATGGCCGGCTGCAGTTAACAAAAAGTTAACCACAGCCAGGACCTGGTGCTAACGGATTCTGCTTCTGCAGAATCCGTTAGCACCAGCAGAAAACCCCCCCCAAAGAATTCAGATACTCACCTCCTATCCCACGGTGAGAACCACGGCTCCGTCCGCCTCCTCAGTCTGGCGGGAGCAGGGAGAGATTGGGGGAAAAAGTCCCCCAGTCTCCCCCTGCGGCTCACTATGCCAACCTGCCGGATCTCGTGAGGCGAGATCTGGCTGGTCATGTGACCGCCGGGGTCTGCCTCAATGGAGTCCTATGGACTCAAAGGAGAGGATGCGCATGGCGGTGCTTAGTGCTGCCGCGCACATCCCACTGCTTAGCGCCTGATAACAATGCATCTTTTTAAGCGCTTGCATTGTAATCCCGTGCTAAAACGGGGGCGCAAAGGAGAAACCTGCAGGCGCACATTATCTGCAGGTGCACATTATCTGCAGGCGCACATTATCTGCAGGCACAGGTTTTTCTCCCTAGTGTCCCCATTTTAGCGCGATGAATGTAATGTGGCCCAACATTTTTGGAATGATCAGACGGTCATCTTTCCAAAAATGGGCTTTGTGATTCCTAGGCATTAAAAAATCCAGAATAACAAAGGGTCATAGAGGTTATTCAATAAGCACTGAATTGCACCGAACGGTGAATTTCCTCATACGGTGAATTTCCTCATACAGTGAATTTCCTCAGACGGTGAATTTCCTCATACAGTGAATTTCTTCATACGGTGAATTTCTTCATACGGTGAATTTCCTCATACGGTGAATTTCCTCATACGGTGAATTTCTTCATACGGTGAATTTCTTCATACGGTGAATTTCCTCATACGGTGAATTTCCTCATACGGTGTAATTTCGTGGCAGTTTGTCTATTCTCTAAACTGTCAATTCACCAAATACTGGTGACTTGACGACAAAATATGGTGCAGCACAATTCGGCAATCTTCGGCGGCAGTGAAATCCCCCATAGAGAAGAAATGGTTAATCTATTCACATTGAACAGCAGAGAAATGTCAGTGAAATGCCCTGATGTTCAGTGGTTTCATTCGGCAGGTTTATTCAGACGCATCCCATAGACTTCAATGCTAAAAATATATTTTTTATTCATCTGTTTTTTTTTTTAAAACACATTTTTGCATTTTTTTAATGTGAAATAAATGATTACCGGTTTTTAAAATAAGCATTTTTTTTATTCTGTAACAGACCATTTTATTATTTCGACACATTTTAATGTATTTTTATTGGTTTAACCTCCGTGGCGATAATCCGGTGTCGCTCGGGGTTAAATTTCAGTGCCAAAAACGGTAACCCCAAGCCACACTCGGGCTGGTACATACCTTGTCCCCTGCATTCCCACGATGTCCTCCCGCAGTCTCCTCCAGCCGATCAAGGCGTCCTGCTACCGGGTTCCCTTCCCTGCGAGCGCCATGACGCAGGGGGACGGGACCTAATAAAAATACATTTAAAACAATGTACCGCTTTGACCTTCAAAAAAAATCCTATAATCAGACCGCCAGGGAGGTTAAACACCTATTAGAAGAATTGCAGCTCTATTTTTTATTTTTTATGCAGTTTGGTGGTCGGCGGCGGTTTCATGTTCTGCGCACTTCTGGGAAACTGCGGTGAATTCACTGCAGGGTTGGGGAAAAGGAGTCACTGATGTGCTCCGTACCAGTGGCGTAGCGTGGGTTGTCAGCGCCCGGGGCAAGGCAAGAATTGTGTGCCCCCCCCCAACCTGTGGACATGGTAACACACCCTGATTCCATTCTACCAGTAGAGTATTGACCCCCTCACCCCACAAGCACATGTATTGTATATTAACAAAATACTGATATTATAAAAAAATGAAACACACATGCCCCCCCACGCTATGCCACTGCTACCAGTCACCCTGTGCCAGTATACCCTAGCATAGTTCCACTCTCACACTATACCCAGTCACTCTCAGTACCCCCACTTTCTCCCAATACCCCCAGTCCCTCTATCTCCATGTACCCCAGTCACTCTCTCCCAGTACCCCCAGTCACTTTCTCAGTACCCCCACTTTATCCCAATAACCCCAGCCACTCTCTAAGTACCCCAGTCACTCCATCACGTCACTCTCAGTACCCCTACTTTTTCTCAGGACCCACGGTCTCTCTCTCCAAGTACCCCAGTTACTCTCTATCTCTCCCAGTACCCCCAGTCACTCCCTCCCGGTACCCCCAGTCATCTCCCCAGTACCCCCAGCCACTCCCTCCCAGTACCCCAGTCATTCATTCTCCCAGTACCCCAATCACTCTCTCTCTTTTTCTCTCCAAGTACCCCCACTTTCTCCCAGTAGCCCCCAATCACTCCCAGTACCCCCCAGTCACTCACTCCCTCCCTGTACTCCCCAGTCACTCTCTTCCAGTACCCACAGTCGCTCCCTCCCAGTACCCCCAGTTACTCTCTCCCAGTACCCCAGTCACTCTCTCTCTTTTTCTCTCCCAGTATCCCCCACTTTCTCCCAGTACCCCAGTCACTCCCAGTACCCCCCAGTCACTCACTCCCTCCCTGTACTCCCCAGTCACTCTCTTCCAGTACCCACAGTCGCTCCCTCCCAGTACCCCCAGTTACTCTCTCCCAGTACCCCAGTCACTCTCTTTCACTCTTTCTCTCTCCAAGTACCCCCACTTTCTCCCAATACTCCCAGTCACTCTCTCTCTCTCTCTCTCTCTATCCAAGTATCCCCAGTCACTCTCTCCCAGTATCCCCAGTCAGTAACCCCTTAATGTGTAATGGTCATGCTGCCCTGAACCTCCAGTCATCCTCTCCCTGTACCCACAGTACCCCTTCACTGTGTGGTGGTCATGCTGCTCTGGAGTCACACATTGTCGCCTAACTGTGTGGAGTTGTTAGTGGCCCGGGGGGGGGGAGCTGTCCAGGGGGCTTAGTGGAGACCAGATTTTATATGTACTGCAGAGCAGGCGCCTCCCTCCATCCTTCCTGTTCAGCGGCTGCAGGGCTGCCAGTGGCAGAGGGTTGGAAAGGGGCTTCAAGAGGGGCTGACAAGCGTGGTATAGGGTGTTCCTTTGAATAAAGCTACGCAGCTTCATGTGACTCATGTCAGCACTAAGGAGGAGTCAGGACAGGACCAGAATATTCTGTCCTAGTCCTCCCTTCTGGACACTAGGTCACCACTGGTGTGGCCAAAACTGGTGGACACCTTGCTGATCCCTGCTGGAAAATATTATTGGTTCTTTTTAAATTTTGCGCCCCCTAAGAAAATTGCCCCCGGGGCGACCGCCCCCGAGGCCCCCCCACGCTACGCCACTGCTCCGAACCAGAAAGCACCGAAATGCTGGGGCTTTATTAATCTTTAAGTGAATTGCCACGTCCCTGTATAGTAAAAATCAGCGCTGGTAACATTTTAGATGATGCAGTGCGTCACTACTCACCTATAAAGGCATTTTCCCGGCAGGCTGGGCGGTCCTGGTTTCTGCAGTCATTGCAACTTTGCTTGATGATGTCAGTGTGCGCGGGGTATTCCTGCACTGAGGCCTAACGTCCAGGAAGTCAGCTCGCTGTGGCAAATTGGTGAAATTTCCCCCAATGCTGCGGCGAGGACACAATGCGCTAGACTTTGTCCACAACACAATGACAAAACCAAAATCACTGAGAAATACTGTCTTCTTGAAGCTGGTGTTAAGTGATTGCATTTGAAAAATCACTCAAAACACTGACATAACCCCTCCCCTACTAATCCCATACTCACCTCTCATCACGCGGCGGGGAGGACAGCATGGTGTACCACTTCCTCTCCCTGGAAGCAGAGTGAGATGGGAACATATAGTTCCTAGTCTCCCTCCATGATTCCTCCGTGGCATTGCTCAATTTCACCAGAGCGAGCTCGCTGCCGGGACGTGCAGCGCTCCATGTAGTCCTATGAACTTCAGGGGCTGATACAACCGGAGGTATGCTGCACCGCTGCCTTTATTGGGCTGCCCTGCGTGTCGTTCCGGGGCCAAGTGCTACTAAAGCTTGTCACTTACCATGTCCACCTTAGCAGCACCTATGGATTAGGGACCCATATGTCCGGCTCATCGACCGCAGCAAACGGGTTAAATCCAAGGACTTTTATAACACGGTCTGATAATTATTCATCATTTTATTGAGTTAGTTGATGAGTTTATTCAGTCTGACATTCAGTGTTTGCCTACAGGAGTTTAATTAGTAAATTAAAGAGGAGGAGTAATACGAGAAACTTCAAGATCTGATCCTACAAACAGCATTACGGCAGCCACACGGCACACATTGCACACACAGCACACACTGCACACACGGCACACACTGCACACACTGCGCACACACAGCACACATAGCAAACACTGCACACACAGCACACACTGCACACATTGCATACATAGCACACATTGCACACATAGCACACACTGCACATACGGCACACACTGCACATACGGCACACACTGCACACACGGCACACACTGCACACACTGCACACACAGCACACACAGCACACACAGCACACACTGCACACATTGCATACATAGCACACACTGCACACACGGCACACACAGCACACACTGCACACACTGCATACATACCACACACTGCACACACGGCACACACTGCACACGCTGCACACATTGCACACATAGCACACACTGCACATACGGCACACACTGCACACACTGCACACACAGCACACACAGCACACACTGCACACATTGCATACATAGCACACACTGCACACACTGCACACACAGCACACACTGCACACATTGCATACATAGCACACACTGCACACACGGCACACACGGCACACACTGCACACATTGCATACACAGCACACACAGCACACACTGCACACATTGCATACATAGCACACACTGCACACACGGCACACACGGCACACACTGCACACACGGCACACACGGCACACACTGCACACACTGCACACACGGCACACACTGCACACACGGCACACACTGCACACACTGCACACACTGAAGGCACCTGAGAAGTTATCTCTACAAGGCGAGATGAAGCTCCTTCTGCTACTGGCCACACTGACAGCTATAGAGAGTCGATGTATCGATGAAATGAAGGAGGTAAGTGCTCATGTTCCAATTCTTCTTCAGGGACACTTCATGGAATTTCCATTACCTGCACAAATCTTCCAATAAAATGACTGTCAGATACCTGTATATCTAACCAGACCAATACTGTATCAATAACAAGGCAGGTGCAGGTATATATATATCACCAGGCAGATACCCGACCCGTATCTAACCAGACCAATACTGTATCAATAACAAGGCAGGTGCAGGTATATATATATCACCTGGCAGATACCCGACCCGTATCTAACCAGACCAATACTGTATCAATAACAAGGCAGGTGCATGTATATATATCATCAGGCAGATACCCGACCCGTATCTAACCAGACCAATACTGTATCAATAACAAGGCAGGTGCATGTATATATATCACCAGGCAGATACCCGACCCGTATCTAATCAGACCAATACTGTATCAATAACAAGGCAGGTGCAGGTATATATATCACCAGGCAGATACCCGACCCGTATCTAACCAGACCAATACTGTATCAATAACAAGGCAGGTGCATGTATATATATATCACCAGGCAGATACCCGACCCGTATCTAACCAGACCAATACTGTATAAATAACAAGGCAGGTGCATGTATATATATCACCAGGCAGATACCCGACCCGTATCTAACCAGACCAATACTGTATCAATAACAAGGCAGGTGCAGGTATATATATATCACCAGGCAGATACCCGACCCGTATCTAACCAGACCAATACTGTATCAATAACAAGGCAGGTGCATGTATATATCACCAGGCAGATACCCGACCCGTATCTAATCAGACCAATACTGTATCAATAACAAGGCAGGTGCATGTATATATATCACCTGGCAGATACCCGACCCGTATCTAACCAGACCAATACTGTATCAATAACAAGGCAGGTGCATGTATATATATCACCTGGCAGATACCCGACCCGTATCTAACCAGACCAATACTGTATCAATAACAAGGCAGGTGCAGGTATATATATATCACCAGGCAGATACCCGACCCGTATCTAACCAGACCAATACTGTATCAATAACAAGGCAGGTGCAGGTATATATATCACCAGGCAGATACCCGACCCGTATCTAATCAGACCAATACTGTATCAATAACAAGGCAGGTGCAGGTATATATATATCACCAGGCAGATACCCGACCCGTATCTAACCAGACCAATACTGTATCAATAACAAGGCAGGTGCAGGTATATATATCACCAGGCAGATACCCGACCCGTATCTAACCAGACCAATACTGTATCAATAACAAGGCAGGTGCAGATATATATATATCACCAGGCAGATACCCGACCCGTATCTAATCAGACCAATACTGTATCAATAACAAGGCAGGTGCAGGTATATATATCACCAGGCAGATACCCGACCCGTATCTAATCAGACCAATACTGTATCAATAACAAGGCAGGTGCATGTATATATCACCAGGCAGATACCAGGCCCGTATCTAACCAGACCAATACTGTATCAATAACAAGGCAGGTGCAGGTATATATATATCACCAGGCAGATACCCGACCTGTATCTAACCAGACCAATACTGTATCAATAACAAGGCAGGTGCATGTATATATCACCAGGCAGATACCCGGCCCGTATCTAACCAGACCAATACTGTATCAATAACAAGGCAGGTGCATGTATATATATCACCAGGCAGATACCAGGCCCGTATCTAACCAGACCAATACTGTATCAATAACAAGGCAGGTGCAGGCATATATATATCACCAGGCAGATACCCGACCGTATCTAACCAGACAATACTGTATCAATAACAAGGCAGGTGCATGTATAATATATCACCAGGCAAATACCCGACCCGTATCTAACCAGACCAATACTGTATCAATAACAAGGCAGGTGCAGGTATATATATATCATCAGGCAGATACCCGACCCGTATCTAACCAGACCAATACTGTATCAATAACAAGGCAGGTGCAGGTATATATATATCACCAGGCAAATACCCGACCCGTATCTAACCAGACCAATACTGTATCAATAACAAGGCAGGTGCAGGTATATATATATCACCTGGCAGATACCCGACCCGTATCTAACCAGACCAATACTGTATCAATAACAAGGTAGGTGCATGTATATATCACCAGGCAGATACCCGACCCGTATCTAACCAGACCAATACTGTAAATGAAATAATAGCAGAACTATGTATTTATAAACAGGCAGATACATGTCTGTTCAACTATAAATATGTAGGTGGATAGACAGATGTATAGGGAGGTGCATACACAGGTGAACACACACCAGAGGGATTAAATGTGCCACAGTGCCTTACACAAATTACCAGTTTGTGTGCCCCCTTCACTGTAGCAGACACTTTGCATGAGTGTATCAAAGATCTCAAGAGCAATTCAACTCACAGTAATGTGCGCTGTGTATGATCGTATAACAGAGCTCCCCAGCAATAAAACTCACAGTAATGTGCAGTGTGTATGAGTATCACAGAGCTCCACAGCAATAAAGCTCACAGTAATGTGCTGTGTGTATGAGTGTATAAACAGAGCTCCACAGCAATAAAACTCACAGTAATGTGCGCTGTGTATGAGCGTATCACAGAGTTCCACAGCAATAAAACTCACAGTAATGTGCAGTGTGTATGGGCGTATCACAGAGCTCCAGAGCAATAAAACTCACAGTAATGTGCAATGTGTATGAGCGTGTCACAGAGCTCCAAAGCAATAAAAGTCACAGTAATGTGCAGTGTGTATGACCATATCACAGGGCTCCACAGCAATAATACAGTAATGTGCAGTGTGTATGAGCGTATCAGAGCTCCACAGCAATAAAACTCACAGTAATGTGCTGTGTGTATGAGCGTATCACAGAGCTCCACAGCAATAAAACTCACAGTAATGTGTGTTGTGTATGAGCGTATCACAGAGCTCCACAGCAATAAAACTCACAGTAATGTGCGGTGTGTATGAGCGTATCACAGAGCTCCACAGCAATAAAACTCACAGTAATGTGCGCTGTGTATGAGCGTATCACAGAGCTCCAAAGCAATAAAACTCACAGTAATGTGCAGTGTGTATGACCATATCACAGGGCTCCACAGCAATAATACAGTAATGTGCAGTGTGTATGAGCGTGTCACAGAGTTCCACAGCAATAAAACTCACAGTAATCTGCAGTGTGTATGAGCATATCATAAAAAATAGCTTTTTAATTTTTTTCCTACAGTTTGGTGGTCTGTTCTGCGGTCTCGAGCGGAGTTAGGTGGGCTGATCAGCGCACTTCGGCAGCTCCGATTCGGTGCACTTCGGGGACCCTGCAGTGACCTAATTATTCACAATCAGGTCACATGTGCAACCTCCACATTTTTTCTAAACCCATTAAACATGACACAGCCTGTAGAGACGGCGCCGGACGACTTGGTACAAGTTACATTAAAAAAAGATGAATTGTATAATTAAAACACCCTTCTGCAGCCATTCAGTTAAACAGGCCAAGCCCATAGAATTCTACATGAGAAAATATTTTCCTTTTTTTAATTTTTTTTATTCAACTGTTTATTCCTCAGCAGCAAAAGCCTTTTTATTTATTGATTTTTTTTTTTTGGGAACTTTTTAAGTACATTTTTAATTTTTTTAAGCAAAATGTTTGATTCCCAATTTTTTTTTAAGGACGGGCCGCCCCACTTTTCTTCAGTCTAGCTGTGTTCGGCAGTGCTGTCCTTGGTGCTGAAACCTGTTTCATTTTTATTGCTAATTGGGTTTTCCCATGTCATGACGTCGCTGCACTTGGTGGGGTCCCCTTGGCACAGCGCTGGCTGATGGCCAGGGGAAGAAGATCCCAGTTATTGCAGAAGTGATGGGAAGGTGAGTGACACATCTTTCGTAATACAGCGATAACGATTTTGGACGTGTCCTACACGTCTGATGCAGCAGAAGGGTTAATCAAAGAGACGCTTTAGACGCGACAACCTGTTAAAGCTGCATTAAGATGTGGTGACTGGTGAGTTATGTCCAACAGGCCCTCTGGTGTTAATACAGTGGAGCGCTGCCGTATAATACAAGGAATTACATTGTATTTATGTTCCCAGGATGTTGATGAACTGGACCCAAAATACATCCATCGCTCTTTTGTCAAAACTGATTGCACCATTGAGGGATTCACCGAGCCATCAGAATGCAGCGATGGAGAGTGTCCTCACATTGCGAAATCACCCCTTGAAGGTAACTGAATGCCGTGCGCTGCTCATGGGATGGACCTTTAGTATCATGCGCAATATTCAACTAATTCATCCAAAACTATGCATGTCAGGATACGGCACCGGTGACACTGGGGGTTATTCAAAAAAGGTGAAAAGTCACCGAAATGTAACTGAACGCTGAATTTCAGTGAACAGTAACATTTCGGGGCCATTCGGCTATTCAGAGAGCAGGCAGTTCGTCAAATGTTGGCGAATTGCCTGCACATACGGTGCCTGTTCGGTGCCTGTTCAAGGGCAGTGAATTCCCCATAAAGAAGCAATGCTTCGTCTATTCAGAGACACCGAACAGCGGAGAAAAGTTGCTGAATTTCCCTGCCATTCGGTGGTTTCATTCGACAGGTTTATTCAGGCGAATCCCATAGGCTTCAATGTTAAAAATATTCACGTTTTAATCCAATATCTAATAAACCGTTTAATATTTTATTCTGCAGCAAAAAGTCTCTTTATTTATAGATTTTTTTAGGATCTTTTAGGCATTTTTGGGGATTTTTTTGACAAGCTTTTTTTTTCTTTTTTCTGTAACAGCCCTTTTTATTATCATTCATTGGATTTTATATGTGAATTTCAGACATTTTCGTTCAGTAGTTTTTTTGCAAACAGCGTTTCACTTTTCAAACAATCCAGCGTACTGTTTTTTTTTCACCTCGTTCGTCTGCGGTGCCGGCTGTTTCCGGTGGCTGCTCTGCGCTGTGATCGGCGGCTAGTCGGGTTTCTCCGGCGTGTTCGGTGTGGTTAATCCAGCTGTTTCTGCAGGTTTCAGTGAGTGTTCGGTGAGTATTCAGCAGGTTTTTGGTGAGTGTTCTTCGGGTTTGCGGCGGGTTTTTCCTGCACTACGACGGCCCTGTGGTGCTTGCTGAATACACCGCAGGGTCAGCGACATAGGATCACCGATTCGCCCCAAAGTGCAGGGAATGAAAAGTCACCGAACGTGCAGCGACTTCTCGATTTTCTTTGAATAACCCTGAATGTTGTGTTTCGGGAGCCTTAGTTCTAAAATCGTCTCGCTGCCATCTCCTTGGTCTCATTGATTCCTGTGTTTCTATCTTCCCATCTGATCCAGATCTTGTGAGCTTGACCGGAGACTCCAAACCAAAGTTTAACCCACGGAAGAGCAAGACTGAAAAAGACCAGCAGCTGTTTATGGAGGAAAATTTCATAAGTGACCTGCTACTCGTACTGGACTTACCGGAAGTTCTGACCATTGACTCGTCCTCTGGCCCTGGTGTCTGGTGAGTTTATCTGCCCATGAAATCGGTAGACTCCATCATGAAGAATCCATATACAGTATTCACATGAGTCTAATTTGTGACGGTGAAAGAGTTGTGTCAGGACAAATAATGAATAGTTACAAACTGCACGTTACTGTCTGTTTTATTGTTGTTTAGGTGTGTATGATCGTATCACAGAGCCTCACAGCAAAAAAACTCACAGTAATGTTTGTTGTGTATGAGTGTATCACAGAGCTCCACAACAATAAAACTCAGTAATGTGTGTTGTGTATGAGTGTATCACAGAGCTCCACAGCAATAAAACTCACAGCAATGTGCACTGTGTATGAGCGTATCACAGAGCTCCACAGCAATAAAACGCTCAGTAATGTGCAGTGTGTATGAGTGTATAACAGAGCTCCACAACAATAAAACTCACAGTAATGTGTGTTGTGTATGAGTGTATCACAGAGCTCCACAACAATAAAACTCAGTAATGTGTGTTTTGTATGAGTGTATCACAGAGCCCCACAGCAATGAAACTCAGTAATGTGTGTTGTGTATGAGTGTATCACAGAGCTCCACAGCAATAAAACTCACAGCAATGTGCACTGTGTATGAGCCCATCACAGAGCTCCACAGCAATAAAACGCTCAGTAATGTGCAGTGTGTATGAGTGTATAACAGAGCTCCACAACAATAAAACTCACAGTAATGTGTGTTGTGTATGAGTGTATCACAGAGCTCCACAGCAATAAAACTCACAGTAATGTGTGTTGTGTATGAGTGTATCACAGAGCTCCACAACATCAAAACTCAGTAATGTGTGTTGTGTATGAGTGTATCACAGAGCTCCACAGCAATAAAACTCACAGCAATGTGCACTGTGTATGAGCCCATCACAGAGCTCCACAGCAATAAAACGCTCAGTAATGTGCAGTGTGTATGAGTGTATCACAGAGCTCCACAGCAATAAAGCTCACAGTAATGTGTGGTGTGTATGAGCGTATCACAGAGCTCCACAGCAATAAAACTTCAAAGTTCAATAATTACACAAGATTGAATATATATATATATATATATATATATTTATATTATATATATATATAGCTTGGAAAAAAAGACGAGACAGAGGAGATATGATAGAAACATTTAAATACGTAAAGGGAATCCACAAGATAGAGGAAGGGAGTATATTTAAACAGAAACAAAGTAGCAAAACAATAGGACATAGTCTTAGATTAGAGGGGCAAAGGTTTAAAAGTAACATCAGGAAGCATTATTTTACTGAGAGGGTGGTGGATACATGGAACAGTCTTCCAGTAGAAGTGGTAGAGGCCAAAACAGTGATTGAATTTAAGCAGGCATGGGATAGGCATAAGGCTATCCTAAACAAAAGATAAATACAGGTAAAGTATCCATGTAATTGGGCGACTAGATGGGCCGAAAGGTTCTTATCTGCCGACATTTTCTATGTTTCTATGTTTCTAAGGGGCTTTACTGGGAGCGTCAGTACAGGAGATAGGGGGCTTAACTGTGAGTAGAGCGGTCAGTACAGGGAAGAAGGGGGCTGTACTGGGAAGGGGTCAGTACAGGGAGGAAGGGGGCTGTTCTGGGAGGGGGTCAGTACAGGGAGGAAGGGGCTGTACTGGAGGAGGGTCAATACAGGGAGGAAGGGGGCTTAACTGTGAGTAGAGGGGTCAGTACAGGGAGGAAGGGGGCTGTACTGGAGGAGGGTCAGTACAGGGAGGATGGGGGCTGTTCTGGGTGGGGGTCAGTACAAGGAGGAAGGGGCTGTACTGGAGGAGGGTCAGTAGAGGGAGGAAGGGGACTTAACTGGGAGTAGAGGGGTCAGTACAGGGAGGAAGGGGGCTATACTGGAAGGGTCAGTACAGGGAGGAAGGGGGCTGTTCTGGGAGGGGGTCAGTACAGGGAGGAAGGGGCTGTACTGGGAGTAGAGGGGTCAGTACTGGGAGGAAGGGGCTGTATTGGGAGGGGACTGTGAAGGGTGAGAGTCACAGGGGCAGTAGAGGGAGGGGGCACTATAGAGAGACAGGGGAAGTAGATAGTGGGGTGGGGGTACAAGGCTGTGCAAGGAGGGATGGGTAGTTCAAGCTTGGAAGTGCCAACACACATGATGGAGGAAGCAGCAGACAAAGGGGAAGGTGTTTGGTTCCTCATCCGGTTGGAAGGAAGCTGCCTCATCCATTTTAATGAACCAGCCAGACAAACCCAACGATTCCCTAAGGCTTTATAGTATGACGAACCGGCCCCATGTGAATCTCCCTGTATTATCATTTGGGAGGTGACGGGATTGGCTGGCTGTCATTGTGGGCATGGAGTGCCTGTTCCTGCACAGCTGGGTCCTGGTAGCTGGCTGTAAAAGTGCGCTGCCCTCCCTGGCGGTCTCGTCGATCCATGGTCCTACACGCTCCTGCTTTAACACCCTGTCACTGAAGAGACGGCCGGACGCGCTGCACCCTTCAGCCGTGGGACTATATTAAAGGTTAACAGCCGCGGCTGAAGAGTAAAGCGTGTCAGCTCACCACTACTGTGTACAATGAGTTATAAAACGTCGCCCACAGCCCCAGCAAGAGAGTGTTAGGCCGCGAGGTAAAATTCTTGAATTGTGGTGCAGCCAAAACCATCAGTGGTTCTGGTGGCCCTCTATACATTAATAGTGACCGGCCCTGGGGGCATTTCCCTCCCTGACCTCTGGACCAGCCCACCCCTTCCACCATTTAAAAATAAAGGATCCTGTTCATGTCAATTTCAAAACATTCCATTTAATGAGACATACAATGTGATGCACCGTGTGAGATCACCCGCGTGATACATCCATCATGGATATAACATTTCATATTTCTACACCCCCTTCCACTGTCTGAGCTCAGACTGAAGGATTGCCAGTGACCTCTTTATCTCCTGTTGTGTCTTTAGTTCTGACGATGACAAAACCTTCTCGGTCGGGTTAGATGCGGGCAATCGTCTGAGCACCATTTCCATGCAGAAAGGAGGAAAAATTAAAGAAGCCATCAACTGCTTCTACACGGGCCATCAGATGGTAACAACAAGAACCTCTGCTTTCATGCACCGAAAATGTGATTTCTATAAGATGCTTTTCCACTTCGTTCATTCTTTTAGGTCTAACCGGCCTTTATCTTCCACAGATTGAGGATCTCTTCAAGAAAGCAGAACTTCCCTTCATGTGGAATGGTCATCTGGGTGCAGGTCTCACTTGCTCATTCAGTGTAGGTGCAGGATTCGAAGTTGGTGTCCTCGCGAAAATTCCCAATCTCAGTAATCAAACCAACTTCAATGAGACTCTGGAGACACTCAATCTAAAGATGAAAGGCTCTGGTGAGGCACTTCTTTCCATAGTCTGTACCAGAAGGTCATACCTGTGGAATATTGGGCAGTGAAACTAACTTTATGGATTAACTTTCAAATAATAAATAAATATTAACCCGCAGTGCAAATAAATGTGCAGTCACCCATCTGGCTTCAATGCGTATTGTCCAAGGATGTTCCACACAATGTAGCTCTCAAAACATGGGAAAAAACATAGAAACATCAATGGAACAAAATATCAATAACAATAATAAATCAATGTACAATAGATGCTAAAAACTCACTTCTTAATGAGCCATCATTTCTTCAGACTCATTTTTAGCACAATGGCTTAATAATCAAGGGTTAACCCTTCCCCTTCTTCCTTAGAGCTGCATAATCTCGGATGAAGAGGACAGAAATAGTGCTCACCGCTATAAATCTAGATATTGTATTCAACATTGGAACTAGGTTTAATAGTTGAGTATTTCAGTCGACTGAGGAAGCTTTGAATTAAGCGAAACGCGTCTCGATTATTATATTTTTTATTATTTCGTCTTGTTTTATTCTAATAAACCTGGCAGATTCTCTGATTATTAAGCGGCACCGGGGTATTTGTACCGGGGGCATTTGAAATGGGTAATTTAAAGGTTTCTGTGCTGATACTGAGCCAGTAAGAGGACAGGCTCTGTCACACGTGAGTTTGTTACCAATATTGATGTTTTTAGCATCTTTTGCAATTTAATTTAGTAAGGTTATTGATATATTGTTGTCACGTCCCGCGATGGTAGTACCTGGTGCCCGGCTGCGTCCTGCTCGCTGGACGGGCGCCAAGTGAAGTACAGTGGTGTTGCGGTCCCATGAGACGCCAAGGGGCGGGGCGCGGCTTGAAGACCTGGCACCTGCCGAGTTTAAAGCCCAGCGTCTCACTTAGTGCTGTGCCCTGATATGGTATTCACTTATTGACTGACAACCATTGACTGGCATTGACTGACAACCTTCACTTATTGACTGGCATTGACTGACAACCTTCACTTATTGACTGGCATTGACTGACAACCCTTCCCTGTGTACAGACCTGATGTTCTCTAACGAACCCGCTCTGTCTACCGACCTGCAGTGGCGACTCTAGGAACAATATTTAGGGGGGGCACATAGGAGACCACAGTCAAAAATGGGGGGGCACTAATCATTTTCACCACTATCACCTGGTGTGAGCTAAAACACCATCGCTAAAGGGAAAATTTAGCGCAAGTCGCTAAAACTTAGTGCCTGACGACCTACTAACAGATCACCTTGTCCGCGGTAGTCCGTGTACAACGTCGTTTGGCGCACGCTAGGGAAACGCTACGAGACCCAGACGGGCTGAGACCCAGCGCTAATGCAGTTGTGTATAGGATGGAATTGTTTTTTGCCAGTGCAGAGTGCCGGGCCATACCTGTCCCCCGCCCACACAAGCTTGTATAAGTATGAACCCTGCATTATTAAAAACCTCCAAAGTGGCCGTATCGTCCATGTTTATATCCACACATATATTAATTAAGGCTGATGGGCATTGCATGATAAACGCCACCCGACAGCATGTAGAATCATTACACTGCATTTTAAATAGACCCAAAAGGAAGGCCAGGTGAGCGACAATAATGTCCATGCTGCAGCATATAAATAATACATGTTTCAGGGCAAGACTTATTCATGTGTCCCTTTAAACATCGTCCTAACCCTAATAATCAACCGCTTACATACTATGAATAACCCCCAGCATAAAATGTTTAAAATTAGGCAATATATTAGATTTAGAATATATGTGGTTAAAGCTGACCTCAAAATTTCCACTTGCCTGCTCGCATTTGGCGAGTGGAAATTAGTGGAAATGCAGATGCAGGCAGCACAATAAATTATTTTGTGCTGCCTGCGCTGCGTATTCCCGCCGGCGTCCTATTTTTTTTTTGGGGCCAGCAGGAGAATCCAATATGGCGGCCGGCAGCCCCCTCTGATGACATCAGAGAGGGCGTGCCTGCCGCCCAGTCTGTCGAATCCCCTGCCAAGCAATGACAGACTCTTAGGGCTGGCAGGCAAGAGAAGCACAACTGGGCTCTGCAAGTGTGTCAGGCAGCTGAGCTTTTATCCAGCAACTGCAGGGTTAACTCTGCCTGCCACGGGTCACTTTTTTGAATTTTGAATTTCACTTTTTTGTAATGGAAAAGCAAAACAATGGTAGAAGTTTCATCTATGAAGCTTCTCCTGCCTCTGCATGAATTTCCCTTTGGTTAAAGCGATTAAATTTGCTGCTGTTTCAGCTACAACAAGCATAGCTTTCTGAATAACCCCCACACTAACGAGTCTGTAAAGTATAGGGGTGTGTATAGCCGTGAAACCCGCACGCCCTGAATATATGGAGGAACCTCAAAAAACACACCTGCACACCCTGGATATGTTTTGGTTGGTGCAGTTTTAGGGGTGCAGCATTTCTTCCTTGGATCCAGTCCGCACAAGGACTTGCTGCATCAGGGAAGGCAGCTAATCCCAGCATCTCTGTCACTGGCCAAAGACCCCTGTGCCTCAGTGACGTGCAGTGAGGTCAGTGGCTGGTGAGGCACTGGCTATTATCAGAGTCAGATTTACACAGGCTACGTAGGTTCAGGTTCAGTGCTCCCCAGGATCTGACTGCTCTCAGCTCCCCAGGATCTGGCTGCTCTCAGCTCCCCAGGATCTGGCTGCTCTCAGTGCTCCCCAGGATCTGCGTCATCCTCCAGGCAGCCGAGTGTCATGCTGAGGCCACACCCGGAGCACAGCCCCATGCCCACTGTCTGTGAGAGACAGCACCGTCACATGACTGTCCTGCGCCAATCAATGCATGGGAGGCCTGCCTCCCATGCACCATGCAGGCGTGTTTTGAATGGCTTGAACCAATGGCGGTTTCCCGTTGGTCCAAGTTATTCCATTGCTCTCCCAGTGCCTCTGAGGCACTGGGAGAGCAATGTTCAGGAAGTGGGCAGTGCTCGGATGTCTGTTCATTAAACAGACTCGCCGTGCTTCACACTTCTTGGCAGCCTACGCAATTTGCGATGGCAGGGGAACGAACGAGTGGGCGAGTTTTTTTATTTTATCAATTCAGCAGCACTTAATGGCAGGTGAGGCTCTGCCTCACCTGCCGCCCCTGACCGCACGTCCCTGCAGTGTGCCTCCTGCAATGAGTTGTCATCCCCTCCCAGGCTGCACAGTGGTGGGGAGCAGTTGCCTTCCCTGATCCAGCGCTTCTCTGTCACTGGCGGAGGGGGAGAGAAGCTTCCCTGCCTTCTCACTCTGCTCACACTAGGGTCTGGGTATACATGTATCTGATAATTAAATAACATGTGTTTAGGGGTTCAGTTAAGGGCAGGGTAGGGGTTAGGTGGGGCAACTAGTGGCGAGTAACTCTTAAGGCCTGGCTAGTGAGCCCTGGCTTTTGAGCCCTGGGTTAAAGGACACATTTATAGTAGAGCCTACGGCAACAGCAGTGACATTGCTTACCAGATCCATTACTGTGGTGTATAAAGCCAAGAGAACACCTGTGCTGCATTCCAATCAATTGCCTGTTAATTTTGGGCGAGGACCTGTTTTTTCTGGAGTTAGCACCAGGGTTAAGCAGTAGGTAAAATGTTGCAATTAGCGCCCCTCAAACAATTAGCGCTGGCACCAAGTGATCTGTTATCTGTAAAAGCGCTAGAGCTCTCTAACTCTCCCTGTGTTAAGTAAAGGACGCTGAAAGTACAGTAAGCTCGTGGTACAAAATCGCTAATAGCAACGTGCTAAGTGATTTTTCCCATTTGTAGCGAGAGGAAAACAATCTGTTGGTCCGGCACTAAACTGAATTAACCTGGCGCTAACACAAAACCATGCCGACGCAAGGGTTAACCCCTTAAGGACGGGAGTAATTTTACAAGTTTGGAACACTTTTGAACACTTCTAAAAGTAGAATTTCAGCTATTCGCTGTTCAACCATAATTTACCTCTTACATATTAAGTGTACCCACCCTTATTATATATCATTTTGTTCAGGAGAAATAGGGCTTTCATTTTCCATCAAAGATTTATATATAAAATATATTATAGTATGAAAAAAAACTAAAAACTATGAGAAAAAAGGAAATTTTGCAATTTTCAAAGTTCTCCATTGTATTTTTAGTGTGAATGACATTGTACGCTTAGCATTAAATGAAATAAAATACATATATTTCTAGTCAGCAATGTCTTACGAGTTCAACGGTACCCCCCATGTAGAGGTTTTAGGAGGTTTTGGAAAGTTACAGGGTCAAATATAGAGTTTGCCCATTTCACGTTTTACAACTTGAAATTTGCCAGATTGGTTTCCTGGCCCTATGTTGACTTTGAGAGGTTATGGCAGCCCAGGTATGAAAAGTACCCCAACATGTCATACCATTTTGAAAAGTAGACAACCCAGGCTATTCCAAATGGTGTACGTTTTGTTTTTTTATAGTAGTCACTTAGTCGCAAACTTGGTCTTCATGTTTGTGTTTTGCATTTTTCACACAAAAACTGTTATTTTACTGATGATATCATGCTCCCTCGACATTTTACTGGCCTAAAAAACTCATATTTCTGGTCGGCAATGTCTTACGAATTCAACGGTACCCCCCATGTAGAGGTTTTAGGAGGTTTTGGAAAGTTACAGGGTCAAATATAGAGTTTGCCCATTTCACGTTTTACAACTTGAAATTTGCCAGATTGGTTTCCTGGCCCTATGTTGACTTTGAGAGGTTATGGCAGCCAAGGTATGAAAAGTACCCCAACATGTCATACCATTTTGAAAAGTAGACAACCCAGGCTATTCCAAATGGTGTACGTTTTGTTTTTTTATAGTAGTCACTTAGTCGCAAACTTGGTCTTCAGGTTTGTGTTTTGCATTTTTCACACAAAAACTGTTATTTTACCGATGATATCATGCTCCCTCGACATTTTACTGGCCTAAAAAACTCATATTTCTGGTCGGCAAGGTCTTACGAGTTCAACGGTACCCCATGTAGAGTTTTAGAAGGTTTTGGAAAGTTACAGGGTCAAATATAGAGTTTGCCCATTTCACGTTTTACAACTTGAAATTTGCCAGATTGGTTTCCTGGCCCTATGTTGACTTTGAGAGGTTATGGCAGCCCAGGTATGAAAAGTACCCCAACATGTCATACCATTTTGAAAAGTAGACAACCCAGGCTATTCCAAATGGTGTACGTTTTGTTTTTTTATAGTAGTCACTTAGTCGCAAACTTGGTCTTCATGTTTGTGTTTTGCATATTTCACACAAAAACTGTTATTTTACCGATGATATCATGCTCCCTCGACATTTTACTGGCCTAAAAAACTCATATTTCTGGGGTGGTCCATGTCTTCCGAGTTCAACGGTACCCCCCATGTAGAGGTTTTAGGAGGTTTTGGAAAGTTACAGGGTCAAATATAGATTTGCCCATTTCACGTTTTACAACTTGAAATTTGCCAGATTGGTTTCCTGGCCCTATGTTGACTTTGAGAGGTTATGGCAGCCCAGGTATGAAAAGTACCCCAACATGTCATACCATTTTGAAAAGTAGACAACCCAGGCTATTCCAAATGGTGTACATTTTGTTTTTTTTTTATATAGTCACTTAGTCGCAAACTTGATCTTCATGTTTGTGTTTTGCATTTTTCACACAAAAACTGTTATTTTACCGATGATATCATGCTCCCTCGACATTTTACTGGCCTAAAAAACTCATATTTCTGGTCGGCAAGGTCTTACGAGTTCAACGGTACCCCCCATGTAGAGGTTTTAGGAGGTTTTGGAAAGTTACAGGGTCAAATATAGAGTTTGCCCATTTCACGTTTTACAACTTGAAATTTGCCAGATTGGTTTCCTGGCCCTATGTTGACTTTGAGAGGTTATGGCAGCCCAGGAATGAAAAGTACCCCAACATGTCATACCATTTTGAAAAGTAGACAACCCAGGCTATTCCAAATGGTGTACGTTTTGTTTTTTTATAGTAGTCACTTAGTCGCAAACTTGGTCTTCATATTTGTGTTTTGCATTTTTCACACAAAAACTGTTATTTTACCGATGATATCATGCTCCCTCGACATTTTACTGGCCTAAAAAACTCATATTTCTGGTCGGCAAGGTCTTACGAGTTCAACGGTACCCCCCATGTAGAGGTTTTAGGAGGTTTTGGAAAGTTACAGGGTCAAATATAGAGTTTGCCCATTTCACGTTTTACAACTTGAAATTTGCCAGATTGGTTTCCTGGCCCTATGTTGACTTTGAGAGGTTATGGCAGCCCAGGTATGAAAAGTACCCCAACATGTCATACCATTTTGAAAAGTAGACAACCCAGGCTATTCCAAATGGTGTACGTTTTGTTTTTTTATAGTAGTCACTTAGTCGCAAACTTGGTCTTCATGTTTGTGTTTTGCATTTTTCACACAAAAACTGTTATTTTACCGATGATATCATGCTCCCTCGACATTTTACTGGCCTACAACATTGATATTTGTGGTCGGCAATGTGTTACGAGATCAACGGTACCCTCCATTTAGCATTTTTAATTTGCTTTTTGGAAAGTTACACGGTCAAATGTAGAGTTTGCCAGATTGGTTTTCTGGGCCTAGGTTGAATTTGAGAGGGTATGGCAGCCCAGGTTTGAGAAGTACCCCATCATGGCATATCATTTTGAGAAGTAGACAACCCAGAGTGTTGAAAATGGGGTATGTCCAGTTTTGTATAGTAGCCACTTGGTCACAAACCCTGGCCACACTTAGTTTTCAAGATTGTGTTTTGCATTTGTTTTACACGAAAACTGTTATTTTGCTGCTAATATCCTGCTCGGTCAACCTTTTACTAGCCTAT